>JANSVA010112700.1:0-10142 GCA_025504915.1 Erythroxylum reticulatum
GAAAAACTAAGAAGTAAGGTAGATATGAGTTTTGCATAGTTTCTTTAACATAACTTTAGTAACTAAATCTCTTCTTTATACTGTGTTTATGATTAATGTATCCTTTATCAGGAGTTTGAGGTATTATACTCTCACAAACATATGTGCTCATATACCACTTGACCAACAAAATCAAAGTGATCCAATCATATGCTTGGTTGATAACAATCTTCAATTTCTTTATGTATGGGATAGGTTTGTAATTTTACTGGCTAACGATTTTATTGATTATTACTTTGTTGTAGGAATTCATTTGTTGGCAGTATTTCTATTTTCAAGGAGAATGAAGAGAACATCACTTTGGTTAGTCTTGATTTTGTGTTAGAAGAGTATTTGATTTGATGGATGACTAACGAGTTTAGTGGTGATTTATTAATATGGATGTATGACATGTAGCCTAAGAATCTTGTAGTGATAATGGTTATTACACACTATTGAGGATAACTGTTACAAAATTTGGAATTTGTGTTAACATTGGTATCGAAATTTATTCTGTGAACGTAATTAGGTCTTATAAAAGTATTGGATTGGTGAAGTTTGATGTGGATATTGAGAATTATAGTGAAGTTATTAACATGATTTCTTTTGTGATAAAGTATGGCTCCACAGTTAAAAATGGTGGATAAAATAAAAATGAGTCATGTTGCTTCTTCTATAACACCACCTCCTCTAAATAGGATGTTGCTAGGTTTATAAACTGGGAAGTTGAATAATGATATGGTAAGAGATCTAATAACAACATGGTAATTGAAAAAACCATAAGCATTAACATAGAGGGATCCTTCAAGGTTCAAAATAAAGTATTTATTCAGTTATGATTTTTTTGTGTTTTTTTAATTTTTTTGGTTTTGTGTTTAAGAATTCTTTAGTTTGATAACCCCACTTTTTTGGTTTTGGTTTTGGTTTTATGATTCAATATGGTTGTTAGGTATGGATGCAAAGAAAAAAGTGTGGTGATGTTTATAAAAAAGATAATGTAAAACGGTTATACTAACCACTGTCATAACTATTTGATTATTTATTCGTATGTCAAGTTTTTTATGTAACAATTCCTTAAACTTTGCTTCTCCCATCTTCGTTAACATTTCCTTTTTGTTTCATACAGTAACATTTTATGTAATTTCAATATTCAAATTGTTGAATATTGATTGGATGCATTATGATGTTGAGAATGAAAGAATTATATTAACTAAGCTTTAAGTTTATATGAGAATAAGGAACAATGTACAATGGTCAAGCCCCTAAAGGGGAGGGGTAGGGGAAGCAAGATAGCATATAGGAAAATTTTACTACCTAAAGTTTATATAAGCACTATTTAAATTTGACTACCTTCGTTAAAAATAGAGTTACCCTTAATTAATGTTGTTGGTAGATAGTAAATGTGAATGCCATGCAATATTATGTGGTAATAACAAGTGGCTTCACTCATACATGTTGAGTCAAACATGGCGGTAATTTAAGATCTCTTTCAATTACTTAAGGTTCCTGGCTAAGATCTTATTCATTGTCTTCTTTGCTTTGTTTTGGTTATCTTCTTTGGTCATTAGCTCATTCTAGCTCCATCATCTTCTTTCTTCACGTGCTTCAGTGACATCTTCTGCGTGTCAGTTGAGGTAAGTGAGTTTTGTTATTTACTAGGTTTTTGTGTACTTGGTTTAATTTAGGTATTTTTTTGTGGTTTGAACCTCCCATTTGAACTTTGTGCATTTTAATGTTAATAGCTTACAACAATTAAAACTTGTTTGTGGTATGAACTTCGGTTTATCATTGAATTAATATAGGATGGGTTTAACTTATAGTTCCAAATATTTGAGTTATGTCAATAGGTTATTTCATTGATGCTCTCTGAAATGATTAGGTTCTCTTTACTTTTTATGTGTGAATCTTTACACGCATCTTTTTTAATATAATAATAATTTACTTCTAAACATATTACATAATTTGTATATGTTACAATAATGTATTAATCAAAGTATTTATCTTTTTATCTTAACTTATTATATTTGTTACTAGTATATAATTAATTTAGGTTAAATATCAAACTTCTAACATGAAATTTAAATTTTAATAACAATATCTAAATCATTCAATTATATATTTCAACTTTATAAAATTAAGTTAATAAATAAGTTTGATCTTAAACCATAAACCTTAACCCATAACTCTTGAACCAGCTCCCAGGCTTATCGTTGAAAAATATCATGAACCTAGGAGTCACAACGAGAACTTGTTTCTTAATTCACAGGTGTAAACTTTGGTGATTAATTCAATTGGTTAATACTTAGGGGATATTATGTTAAGTTTAGATGTTCTGTAAACTTGGCGAACATTAAGTATAGTAACTATGGAATCACTGTTTGAAATTAACAGTTTTGCATAAATGAGTAATGTTAATAGATCTTGGATGTATAGATAATTAACACCTGAAGGTTTCATTAATCCTGAGTTTTTTGAGGGAGTTGAAGCTTTTATTCATTATGCATATTCTCAACCTACATATATGGATGGCCCAAAGATCAGATGTTTATGTAAAAAGTGCAGACACATTCATTTCCTTCCTATTGATAAAGTGAATGGGCATTTGCTGAGAAAATGGTTTGTCCCAAATTATTTTGACTGGATACGACATAGGGAACCATTGATTTATAGCACCTTAAGGGGTAATAAAGTACAATCGTGTGTGAACTTAAATGAGTTTGAAGGGAGGATTAGATTTATAACAAATAATGAGGATGTAAATGAAAATCTTTACATACAAATGGTTTATGATGCAGCCAGTTATACCTTTCAAGAAACTATAGAAAATCTTGAAGAAAAACTAAACCCACATGCAAAACATTTTTTTAAGTTACTACACTCAATTGACCAAGAATTATAGCCAAATTGTGAGACAATGACTCAATTGTCTTCGATTACTTGAATATTGAACATAAAGTTTGAAGGGCATATTTTTGATCGTAGTTTTGATAAAATTCTTGAATGGTATAATGAATTATTGCCTCCTGATCATACAATGGTTGATAGTTTTTGCAATATGAAGAAACTTATTAGCTTGGGATGTATGTTATATTGGGGACATGTTGTGGAATTACAAGAGTACAAATTTTGTGGTCAATCTAGGTTTAAGCCTAGAAAACATTATATGAAATAAAAAGTAGTACCTTGGAAGTAGATGTATTATTTCTCGCTAACTTCGAGACTTCAAAGACTATATCCATCTGATGTTACTGCATCTCACATGAGATCGCATAATAAACACAAACAAGAAAATGGAATAATGAGTCATCCATCAAATACACTGACATGGAAACATTTCAATGACACCCATTTTGAGTTTGCAGCTGAAAGTCGAAATGTTAGGTTGGAATTGTCGATGGATGGATTCCAATCTTTTGGTCAATTCGGCTAGTAATATTTATTATGGCCAATCATAATTACTCCTTATAATTTGCCTCCATGGATGTGTATGAAAGAGGCATATATGTTCTTGACAATGATTGTGATGACATATAAATATAAAGCATAAAATTGATGTATTCTTACGACCATTGATATCTAAATTGCAGCATTTTTAGGAATATGGTGTTCAAACATATGATATGTCTCTTAAAACAAAATTTTGTGATGAGAACGGCTTTGATGTGGACCATTAATGATTTTCCAGCATATGCCATATTGTTTGAATGGAGCACAGTAGGAAAATTGGCTTGTCCTTATTATGACAATTATTCTGATGCGTTTTATCTTCCAAATGGGAGCAAAACATGTTGATTTGACAATCACAGGAAATTTCTTCCTCTAGATCATCTATTTAGACGCAATAAACAAAAGTTCATTAAGAATAAGATGGTAAAAACAATTCCTCTGCCTCACAAAGCTAGTGAAGAGATTTTGTAGGAGATTGAGGAATTAGGCTTACTGAAAGTTACAGAATTTGAAACTGATGAAGTTAATACAAGCATTAGTAAAAACTTTGGTTAGAAGAAACGCAGTATCTTTTGGGATTTGCCACATTGGAAAACTAATTTGATACGTTATAATCTAGATGTGATACATACTGAAAAAAATATTTTTGACAATTTGTTCAATATCGTAATGAACATGGAAGGAAGGACAAAAGACAATGCAAAATCACGAGCTAATTTGTAACTTTTTTGTAGAAGGAATGAGTTATATAAAGATGTTCGCATCGGTAAATATTCGAAAGCATGTTACAATTTGGATAAAAAATAAAAGAAAATATTGTGTGAATGGTTGAAAAGTCTAAAGTTTCTCGATGGTTATGTTTCAAATTTGGCAAGGTGTATAGATATGAGGAGGTATAAATTATTTGACATGAAAAGTCATGATTGTTATATGTTTATGCAAAGGTTAATTCCAATTGCATTTCGGGAGTTTCTACCGAATAAGATTTGGGAAGTAATAATTAAATAAAGTTTGTTTTTCAAAAGTTTAACATCATCTGAAATCAAGTTGGTTGAAATGGAAAAACTAGAAAAGGAAATTCCAGTAATTTTGTGCAAGTTAGAAGAGATTTTTCCTCCAAGCTTTTTTGATTGTATGGAGCATCTACCTATGCATTTAACACATAAGGCAAACTAGTCGATCTAATTCAACATCAATGGATGTATCTGTTTGAGAGGTAATTCAAGAAAAATGATTGTGATTAAAGTAATAATATGTTTTTACAACAAAATTGTAATAACCCTATTCGTTAATATAGGTATTTGCATCACTTGAAGAAAAATGTAAAAAATAAGGCTAAAGTTGAAGGTTCAATATGAAATGCTTATTTAGTGGAGGAATGAGTGATGTTGATGGTAAATTATCCATTTTCACATATCCTAGACAAAAATATGGACGTTTAATAAGAAGAATGTTAATAGAGGAAGAAATTGAGGCTACCCATGGTTACATTTTATTGAACTATTAAGAGGTTTAACCTTTCGTGCAATAAGTTGAAATTGATTATTTAGGTTTAAAATTTAGTGTTGTTCATAACTGAAATACATAATAATGTTTTTAGATTTTACGAGGAATTGTTACACGAGCTAATCTCGGATAAAACATACGATGATATCAATAAAGAAGTTCGAAGACACTTTCCTCGATGGTTCGAGAAATATGTAAGTTTTTGTTGAGTGCATTTTCTCATAGGAATAAGTGGCATTTTCTCTTCCTTTCTGCATACAGTTATTAGGTTTTATGCATATTTTACCCACTAATTTGTTTAGTTCCTCTGAATCTGCATTTATAGTGGTTTATGTTTAATTTGTAAGAAAAACACCTGAATTTAGTTGAAAAGGACCACAACAATGGTTAAATAAAGGAAACAGAGTTCAAAGTAAAATGACGCAGTAAAGGAGGGTTAAAACAATCTAAGCAGAAGCATTAAATGTCAGCTGAAAGAAAGGAAGCAAAAAATGGCAACACCAAAAGGAAAAATGCATTACAGGAGAATGAAAAAAAATGCTAGAAATACACCAGGGAAGCGCGAGTGAATAGGTGACACACAACACAGAGACAAAAATAGGATCGCAGCTCCTAGATGCACGCGGCAACGCAGAGAGGGATGCACAGCACGGAGGAGCAGGACATGCAATGCAAAAACAAAGAAAGGGGGCGCAACGCAGAGTTGGGAGACACGACACACAACGCAGCTCCAAGACGACACATACAAGGGGACGCACACAGAGAGGAATGCAGCCAAAGACGCAGAAAAGGAGAACACGAAGAGGAAGATCCAAAAACCCATTCATCCTCTATTTTATGTCTATTTTCTCTCTTTCTATATTGTTTACTGACTTTGATTTCTGTGGTCTTCATCCCTTTATGAGTGAGTAGCTTTCTCGATGCTTCAAGGTTAGGATTGAAGTTTTTAACTAGTTTTCTATGGATTGAATCTCAGTTTGATTTATGAGTATGGGTTTCTTGGTTTTGCTTTTTTTGTTTTGGGATTAACCTTGCTAGTATTGTGACTTAATGAATCTCTGCAAGTTCACGGGTCTCAAGTAGTATAGTAATAATATCGTCCCACAGTAAGTAATTATGCAAGTACTAGGCTTGGATTATTCAATTAATTGGACTAAGCAGCTATATAAGAATGGGGATTTAGATTAAGGAATTAAACTATAAAAAATAAATAAAACCAATGCTGAACAAAGATGTGAATATCTTTAGGGGTTAATCTGAATAGAATGTGGTAAGCTTCAAGGAATGCAGCGTTTTCTATGGACTTTACCTGGATCGATTTATGAGGTGAATTCTGGTTGATAGGAGGTTAAGCCTAGAGTTTCTTAGGTCTTTTTTCAAGGTATCAAAGGAGTATTATGCAATAATCCTAATCTACTATCGTAGCCTAGCAATTAAGCATAGCCATTACGTTCTTTACTAACCCTAGTTTCCTCTCATAAATTCAATCTATATCTAAATTTGAAATTTATAAGTTTCCTGTTTTGGAGTTCCGTTATCAATTCTCACCTATCGGTTCTTTAATTAACAACTAATGTCAAGTAATGGTTTGCTAAGCACAATACCAGCAAGGTTAATCCCAAAATAGAAAAAGAAAAACCAAGAAACCCATACTCATAAATCAAACTGAGATTCAATCTACAGAAAACTAGTTAAAAGCTTCAATCCCAACCTTGAAGCTTCAAGGAAGCTACTTACTCATGGTGGGATGAAGACACAGAAATCAAAGTAAAAAAACAACATAGAAAGAGAGAAAATAGATATAAAACAGAGGACAAATGGGTTTTAGGATCGTCCTCTCTGCGTCCTACTTTTTTGCGTCTTTTACTGCATTCCACTCTGCGTGTGTCCCCGCATATGTCTCATCTTAGAGCTACGATGTGCATCACGTCTCCTAGCTTTATGTTGCACCTCCTTTCTTTGTTTTACGTAACGCGTCCCTACTCCTTCGCTGTGCGTCCCTCTTTGCGTTGCCCTGTGTGTCTAGGAGCTGCGGTCCTATTTTTGTCTCTGTGTTGCATGTCACCTGGTCACTGGCTATTCCCTGGTGTATTTCATTTAGCATTTTTTTCTTCATCTGTACTGCATTTTTCCCTTTTGGTGTTGTCATTTTTTGCTTCCTTTCTTTCAGCTGACGTTTAATGCTTCTGCTTGGATTGTTTCAACCTCCTTTACTATGTCGTTTTACTTTGGACTCTGCTTCCTTCATTTAGCCATTGCTGTGGTCCTTTTCAACTAAAGTCAGGTGTTTTTCTTACAAATTAAACAGAAACCACTATAAATGTAGATTCAGAAGAACTAAACAAATTAACAGGTAAAATATGTATAAAACCTAATAACTGTATGCAGAAAGGAAGAGAAAATGCCATTTATTCTTATGAGAAAATGTACTCAACAAATGCCCCCAAACTCAAACTCTTGCTTGTCCCTAGGTAAAAATGAGAAAATTGTTCAAAACATATTAGGAGCATTCAACAATTGGAATTTTCAGAATTGCAGTCACTGATTAAAATTTACCTTTATCCATTTATCAAACCATATCCACCTTCATAGTGTAAGGATATCAAAGCTCGCTCAAACACACACTCCTTAATTCAAGTCTAATTAGAAACCAACCAACTCACAAGAGTAGAGAAAAGCCAAATAAATTCAAAGGCAATTTACAACCTAAGAGACTCTAAAGGTATTATCATATTAACCAATCCCATAGGCAAAAATTCTCCATACCATCTCCATTAATTTTTAGCACTCTTTTTCAAAGGATCAAAACGGCTTATTAGGGTTGTAATGGGGTTGTTGAGGTTTAAACTTGGCTTAAGCTAAGGAAAAAAGGGTAATAACAACTCAAATGAAATGGAAACAATTATTCAAGAAATAAGAAAGTGTAAGGGATCTCTTTACTTTATTTCTTTTAAAAACTGTGGAAACAAAGGGGAAAGAATTTTAGGTTACCCGTGACATCAGCTTATAAATGTGATTTCCTTGAGGACTATAAGAATATTGGGACTATCTTACCAACACCACCTCATATACATTATTGGTTGGTATGTATACCATCGTGTCAAGCTTATTAGGGAACCAACAACATCATTTATTGAAATACAAGTCACAAGAAGGAGTACGCATGGTGATGTTGATATAGGACGACAAAACTTCGCATGACAACATGTTATTGAAAACGGTAACAATTATAATACTTGACTCAATATCAATAAATTCACAAGTTTCAAATAATCGACTCTCCCCATAACTCAGTTTCTTGTGTGCTATACCCTTATTCTTTAAAGAAGCTGAAAATACCAAATACCCGCAAAATCCTCACTTGCTTGCTTTTTTGCCTTTTTTTTAGTTTTATTTTTCGACCCCCACATATCCTACTCCTAAATAATCATTTCCACACAAAACGTAGGGAATGCTTGCCTTATGGCTTGGTTAAATAAGGATGCCAAAGAAATAGAGATTTTACTTAGGCTCAACTTGGCTCCAAGGGGAATATATGGTTATTTAAAGCCAAAGTTAGATTATGGTTTATTATTCAAAAAAAATTTGCCTTGATCACTTCCTTATTAAATTTGTGCTCACATTTCACCTCGATAGGCCTAGAGAACTTGTTCTAGGATTGGTGAAACCTCACTAGGTTCCATCTTGCTTAAAAATTTCATGGATAATCAAAACTCAAATAGAATGAAAGGGAAGACTCAAATCAAAGAATATGAGTAGGATTAAACAATTGGAAACCGAGCACCAGTCTGGAACAATCTATCCACAAACCTTCTAAAGGTAAACCCAATTAGTTCCTAAGCAATTCTCAATTTCCCAAAAATGAGGCTAAAATCAAAACCATTAAAGATCAAAATTTCTTAGTGAGGTTTAACTATGCAAGAAAAATGACCATATAATCGTTTGTCAAAAAAATGAAAAGTAATGGTCATAATTTTTTTTCCAAAATTTTTGGTCACCCCCCCCCCCCACCCAAAACTTATATAGGAGATTTTCCTCGATGTCAAGGTGTGCAAGTACAATTTGAAGTAGGTAAGTAAGTATGAGTTTGCATAACCTATTGCAAAATTGACTTGACATAAAGATCGTACCTATCAACACAAATTTAAACATAACTTGTAACATTGCATTACTTGCGGGGAGGCTAGAATGGTAAATAAAAGTGATCAATGAGACTTAGAATTTGCATTTTCATGCTCATGCATAAAATGACATAAACATACACATGAATAGTGGAATTTTTGCGCATGAAAATAACTGTACATGCATTTATTGACAGATTTCAGGTATAATTGTTTATAAAAGTGATTTATTGAGAATTGTGGTTTATGTGTAGTAAAAATTTAATTGGAAAGTGTGTTTTGACTTTTCAGTGAATCTTGGTGAAATTTTGGAAAAGTTTTGAATATTTTGGATATTTTGGATTAGGAAAAATGTCAAGTGGCAAGATAATTGATTAATGATAGTAGAATAGACTGTCATATGGTAGTGAAAATTTTGATACATGACTTTGGAATTTATTGACAAGCATCATTGAAAATTAGGAGACAATTGGATTAGAAATTGGAGACAAATGGACTGATTTCTAAGAAATATGTAGTAGTGTAAGCAAGAAGGTATTCACATTTATTTATGGCTATTAAGTGGGGAGTGTCATGACACCCACCAAGTATTCAACCTCCTTGCTTATAACCCACGATTTACCCAATCAAATGACCATCTCCTTTTTCTTTTACTTAAACAAAATGCTCTCTTCTTTTTTATTCTCTCAAGCTACGACACACTCACCCTCACTCTCCTTACATTGACCTTGTGTTATCATCCTTCACCTTAATACTTCAACACCTTGTTACCTCCATCATGTTGATGAAACCCACTTCTATTCCATCTTGTTCTTGCATATATATATATATGATTGTAAAAGAAGTGGGGGAGCTAGGGTTTCATTAGGATTGAAGAAGATCATGAAGCTAAAAAAAGTAAGTATTGAGAAAATCTTTTAGAGTTATGGATTTATGAAATGAATTTGATGAATTTCTATCAGTTGCATAATCATGGCATTTACGTATATATATATATATTTATGAACACAGTGTTGATAGGATGAAAATTTTGGTTATAGTGTTATTTTA
>JANSVA010112740.1:0-10141 GCA_025504915.1 Erythroxylum reticulatum
ATAACACATCCATTACAACTCTAGGAAGATGCATAAACCATAAACAACTTTTCAACACATATGCAATTCTTCCTTGACACATTTATTTGAAACAAAATTTTTTTCATTCTTCTCTTTTTCATTTTCTTTTCTTTTTTCTCTCTTTTTTTTCTTTTCTCTCTCTTTTCCTTATAAAAATTAAAATAAACTACATCAACATGAGAATTTCGATGATAAGACATAAAATAACATCCCAACATTATAACCAACCCTCGCATATATATTCCCCCACACTTAGAATTTTGTATATCCACAAACTCAACAATCACAAATGTTCCACTAGCTTTTAGAATTTTGTATATCCACAAACTCAACAATCACAAATGTTCCACTAGCTTTATGACTTGGGTAGGACATTTAGTTAAGTTTAAAAGCATAAAAAGTGGTTTATACGAAAAGAAAGGCTAAAGCTCAAAGGGGTTTATCAAGGGAAAAATCATGTCAATAGGATATATTATTTGGCCAATGTAGTTTACGAAAAACAAAGAATGCCTAATCATATCCATGTTAATGCATCATTTTAGCTATAATTCTTGTTAATTGTTTATATTAGTTTATTTTTTATTTTTTCAAATTAATCTCTTGTTTATTTAGAATAGACAATAGAAATATCGTTAGAACTAGTAATAAAAATTCTCGTGAGATTAATACGTACTTATCGTGCTAGTTACAACTACATTGTGTGCTTACAAAAATATTAGACATCAATCACTTTAAAGTTTTCAGCTATATGTGCCACATTTTGAACACTAAAAATAACTTGGAAAAGTTTGATACCAAATTAGATGAATGAATTTTACTTGGTTATCATTAATTGGTGAAGCATATAAAGTGTTTAATAAGAAGAGTCTTAGTATTAAAGATTATATCATGTTGTTTTTATGAATCTCTTGCTTCCCAAAACCTTTGAATAGAAAAAAAATCACTAAAACACCTTACATGAGCTAAAACATATAAATTTTTAAACAAAGTGAATGAGATAAGCTGGCTGAGGAACTTCTAAGTGATTAGAAATTCAAAACGAATTATCTTAAAAAATGAATCAAATGTGATATTTTACAAAGGTTAATTACTAGACCACATCTTATAGATATATCTTATCTTGTTTTTATTTCTCAAATTGGGCCCATAACTAAATGAAAGTTAGATTATTAATATGAATTAAGAGACCAATTTAAGAAAAGCAAGGTGTGGACTTTAGTACCTAGACTTAAAGACCATCAAATCATAGGTAACAAGTGGGTGTTTAGAAAAAAAAACTAGATGAATTAGTTACCATTGTGAGAAAAAAACTAGATTGTTGACTAAATGGTACAATTAAAATGAAGATATAGATTTTGAGAAAACTTTTGCACTAATATCTAGATTAAAGTCTATTATATTGTTACTTGTATATATGTATCATATATAAGTTTTAAATTATTTTAAATGGTTTTATTCAAAAAGTAGTTTGTGATGATTAACTTGATTTTGAAATTCATGATACAACTTAGCATTTTTATAAAATTTAAAATCTTTAAATGATTTGAAATAAGATATTAAAACTTCATTTGATAAATTAAGTACATTTCTTTTAGAGAATAGTATTACTAAAGATAAAGTTGATACAAATCTTTTCACTAAAAACCATAAGCATGACATTCTAATTTTTCAAATTTATGTTAATGATATTTTTTGTGCAACTAACGAAAGACTTATTAATAGGTCCATATTTTACATGTTTGTAGGGACTAAGTTAGATGTGGTTTAGTATTTTTATAGCATGTTTTATATAGAATTGTATGACGTTGTTATATGTTTGAATTGTATTATAGGTGATAATTTTAAGGAAACACATATTTGGGCATACTTTCTCCATAGTTATCTAACTAAGGTAATTCTAAAGGCATTTGAAAGCCTACAACTTTGTAGAATACTTAGAACACAATCAATGTCGTATATAAAGTGAAACTATTGGCATCGATCTAGAAGAGTATCACGCACTGGTTCTCATAACAATTACTCCAAAGACATGCAGAATTACAAGTTTAATCCCCTTAAAAATATTTTATGAAACCCTAGCTTATAAATTCTATTATTAGCTAGTGTTACTGGCAATCTTCTTTACTATAAATATTATAGTTTTAGGGTTTCCTCACATTAAGGAAGGATTTAGAGTAAGATTTAGAAGAGCCTATGACAACTCTTTTAGTTGTTTCTACCCTTTCTTTCTTTTATATTAAGATTATTTTGCTTTATTTTTCTTTTATGTTCAGTAGTTGAAATCTTAGTTAGGGTTAGGGATGCATCTTGGGATGGATTCTTAAATTACCAATATATGATTTGTTTATTATTATTTGAATTTGTTCTCTTTAATTTTAATTTTAGATTTATACTTGATCACCATATATTCAGTATTAGGGATTGTATGAAGGAATGAAAGGTAAAGTATGATATATATATTAGGATAATAAAAAATTTAGCATTAAGGAGTAAAAAATCCTAGATTATTGTCTTAACTAAATAGATTAATTAAGTTTGTGGAATTTGATTAGTTTGAATTGCATATTGGGAGGTCATGGTTACCTAAATAGATGTACATATGTGCCTTCATAAAGGACATAGATACTTTAAGCTAATTGTTATTTCAGCCTAAATAATCAATCTTGTTTGATAAATGGAATTCCACATAAGTGAACGCTGAAACCCTGGTGTTAGTTTTATTAATTTCTCTTTGCTTAATTGTTTGATTTTGCTAATTTAGCAATTTAATTATTATCCTAAATCTTGTTTATTTAGTTTTTTAGCAAGGAATAATAGACATAGTATTATTATTTTCCTAAATCTTATTTATTTTAGTATTTTTGTTTAGTATGGAATAATAGACATGGTATTATAATTCTTGTGGGATTGACAATCTAGATTTACTCTAATTTTATAAACTTTCTACAATTGATTATTTATGCTTGTAGATAGATTTGACCACTTATGTAAGAAAATTTTCAAGTGTAAGAGTAAGGAATTTAAGATGAGCATGATGGTAGAGCTCAATATTTGTTCTTGGACTCCAAATTAAGTAAATGAAGGAGGACATCTTCATCAAACAAGATAAGCACACCAAAGAACTACTCAAACACATGGATTAAGCCAAGCCATTGGGGACACGATTAGAAGTTTACTTTATCTCACCACGAGTAGGTCTAATGTTATGTTTAGTATATACTAGTGTTATAAATTTCAATTAAGTGCTAAGGAGTCTCATATTTTTGGCTTTAAGTGCATACTTACATATTTGTGTGATAGGATGTCATTAAGACACTGATATCCTAAGCACATCACGTACTTGTCAATTTCTAGGAAATGTATTAGTTTCAAGGATTAGTAAGAAATAAATATATCTTTCTTAATAGTGAAAGTTGAATAGATGGCATTCAATACTTTTTATGTACAAATTATTTGGCTTAAATAATAACTTAGAGATATAGAATGGATCTTACAAAGATATCCATTAGGTGTGATAATATTGGTGTCATTTGTATCACAAATAATCCCATTTAATCCTTTAAAAACAAGCACATATTTTTTTTTTCATTTTAGAGATCGTATGCAAAGTAAAATGTTAAGTTAGAATTTTTTGAAACACTACAACAACCAAATATTATATTAACTAAACTAATGAGTGAGAATAAGGGAATTCTATTTGATTATGATCTTCTTTTATACTTAAATATGCTTTTAATTAGTAATTCTTTGAATTAGTTAATGTTTTAATATTTGTTTGGAGGCCTTTCTAAATTGAAATTTATGGTTTCAAGTCACAATGATTGACCTATATGAAAGTGATGTCAACCAATATCTCTAGATAAACTTAGGTATTTGTATACTATTAGTTTATTAGTAATTTGTTCAATGTATTGGTCAACTAATACATCAAATTGGTTGATCAATGTGATTCAATGGTCCACTAATATGGTCATATTTAAACTCCCCTTTTCCTCTCCCTCATCTATATTAATAAAAACAAATATATTCATTATTCTATTTCTAAAAACCAACAAGTATCATTGCACCCTTGATAGTTTCCCTTCAATATCTCCGTTACAACTTGTTCTCTTCGCCACAATCACTCTATCTTCTGGCATATCATTGTGATTCAATCGACATTTTTAAAGCTCTTTTCACAATATCATCTTCTCTCTCATATGACTCCTCTCTCTAGTGAGTGTTAGGTGACATACAAAAATATAACAAATTATTTTACACCTCTAGAATTGAATTCTATCAACATCCATTCTAATATCATCCATTTCATAATGAGGTAAAACCTAACTCCTTATAATTTGGTATTTTAAAAATCTATCACTTTTCCTTAAATTTTTAATTAATTTCAGATTCCTAAACTTTCTATGAATTCAATTTCAAGCCATTTAGAGTGCATCAAATTAGAAATTTTAACATCTTAAGGTTTTAGAATTGGGAACTTTTTCTCAATTCCTCGAAAATTTTTACTTAATTCTTCAAATTAGTGTTTATTAGTGAAATTAAAAGGACAAATAAGCTTATTTAACTTCCAATTAAACGTGTTCATCATTAATTTTGATTAAAGTTATTTTTGAGCAGTTTTTATATTGCATTTTGGGAGTTCTAAAATTATTCAAAATATACATTTTTAATGAAATTGATAGTAGATTAATTCAAATAGAAGCTTGTTTGAGCTATTCCAATGTTCAATTTTGTCTAAATTTGTAGATTCAAGTTTGAAATTAAAAAATTTTAATTAGAAACAATGAAAAATTTGGGAACTTCACAAATTTGTTGATTTTTCTATCAAATTGAGCCTATTTAGCAACTACTTTGTAACATTAAAGGTTTAATTGAACTATTTTGTGATAAATTCATTAATTTTAATCAATTCCATCCCAATTTTATAGCTTTTAGTTTTTTGTACAACTTTGAATAATTGATGATAGTTTACCACTTTTAAGTATTCATACATAAAGTGGATTTTTAATGATGTTGATTGTGGTTTGGAGTTGACGAAGTAGGTATTTTGAAATTTTATTAAAATGAATTTTCTTGTAGATTCTCCATTTATCCATCATAAATACTTATCCATCCTAGGGCTTTTTTAGCCCTCTTTTTAAAACCTTTAGGTTTTCTTATTTTTTATTCTTAAAGTTAGGCATTAAGGAAATTCTAGGATTCTTGCTGATAAATGCTTAATAAATCATATCTCTAATCCTATATCGAGTGCATTTTGTTTGTTTATTTGAGAGTTTTTAATTATTTTTATACTTAATTTGTTTTTATCATATATTTAGGTATTAATTTCATTCATGGGTCAAAACAAAGCAAATAAAATCAAGGCTAAAAGTTAAAGGATTGAAACTATACTTGAGAAACACAACTATATGGAGGTAGACATGGTTGTTTCCTAAACCATATAACTTTTTGGAATTATATTTTCTTTTTCAATTTTTGAAGAGTTAAAGTGAGATTAAGGGACACAGTCATGTGCATAATCATGTGAGTGACCATGTCACTACAAAGACTTTAATTTTTAAGTTACAGAGAGAGGCTTAAGGAAGGCTCAAGAAAATCAAAATTAACAGCCTAGGGTGATAGGAATAATGAAGAAAGAGCAAGGAAAAAAATATTTGGAGTGGATTACCATTAGTCTAAAGTGGATTTCATAAAGATTGAAAGGAAATTTATCATGTTTCTTTTGATTTTATAACTTTCATTTAGTTTTAATGTTATGTTTTCTATGATTAAGAATTAAACTTTTGTTGGAACTTGGATTAGATGAACTATGGGATAGACCTTATAGTAATTTTGTTTTAATTTAATTGAGATTCAATTATGTGTTCTTAATTATTCTTGAATTAATATTGCCAATATGCTGATTCATATATGACTATGCCATTGAGATTGAGAGATTAAAAGTATGAATAAATATACCATAACTGCAACGAGTTGTCTGCAAACTTAGAATAGGTTAACATAAATCTTATTGATTAGGTTAAAGTTAATATTAAATTAATAAATTGGTTAAAGTAAACTTAGGGTTTTTAATTAGAAAGAGATCTTAATTAATCAATGTAGGGTTAAGCATTAAAAGTCTTGATAAAGATATTAGCATATTTAAGGAATGTCCACTATCCAATAAACTATAGATTAAATTGAGTAGTGAATTTATGATTGCATAAGATGTCCTAAGGGGAATTTAAAGTCTAGATACCACTATCTTCTTTAGTTGTTTCTTAGTTTAAGTCTTATTTTACTTAGTAAATTGGGTTGATTTATCTTAATTTATTATTTCAATTTTGAATTTCATTAATCATAACAAAACACAATTTTTTAAACAAAATAATAGAAAAATGATAAGTGTTAGTAATTCTAGTCCCTGTAGGATTGACTTATACTCACTAATGCTAGTTACAATTACATTTTGTACCAGCAGTTAAAATAAATAAATTATCAAGTTTTTTCTTTTTTTATTTGTTTATCCTTATAACTCTCTTTCTAGTCTTGTATTTGTGGCATATTTTTAGGATTTTAGTTCATTCTTATAGCTAAAAAATACAATGGAAGGATATAGAGGGCAATATTCTTAAAGCTATTATAGTTGCCATCATTTATGGTAGCTTTGGAACAAGAGGCATGGTAACATGTATTTACAAACTCAATCGACATCTATGACATGTATGATCTTTTTAAGGGTAACCATCCCATTTGTAAATGTCAAGCACCAAAATATTTATGCAAATAGGGTAACCAACCCTATTTGCAAGAAACATTCACTATTCATCTAGATTTCTACAACAATAGCAACAAGAGGAGTATTAATATCTTGAGTATGTTTTTAGGAAATTTATTGCTTCAATCGAGGTCTCCCTCTATAAAACTAAATTTTTAGGTATTTTATCTAAATATACTAAGCCATGTTTAAGGGAACATATGAATACCATAACAATATAAAGTAGGAATGAGCTAGAGGATAAAGAAAAGAAGGAAGATGTCGTTTAATAAAAGAAGGAAGATGAGAAAGAGGAAGAATAAGAGCATAAGCTAAACAAATAGTGAAGGGATTCATCTCGGAGTTCTCTTTTCGAAACCCGAGTGGAGCCTTTTTGGCTACCTCACGGTACCCTTCGATATCTAACTCAACTGAAGGATTCCAGTAAAGCCAAGCCGCTCAACTGTTAAAAACTTTTTATACTTTAAAATTTAAAAGCGTAGAAAATAGTGGGAAACCCATTTTTTTAATAAAAATTTGGTAGTATAACGACTACTTTTCTAAGATTCCCAAATTTAAAAAACTTGCATAACAAATTTTAAAACACTTTCAATATTTCACATAGCATGTTAACTTCTAGAATGGGACCTCAGGTCCATATCACAAGTAAAGATATAATTTTCAGCATTTTAAAAAAGTCATTGAGGATCAAAACCTTAGTAGTTCATCAAGTAAAAGATATCTACAATCCCACAAATATTCACAAGATCACACTGTTGAACTCTTTCCAAAATAATTTAAAACATATCTCATACATAGCAAAAGCAATGCAAGAACAATAACACTCGATGATATAACTAATATTGTGATGGAGTCCTAATTACTGCAGCACCTATATGCATATCTAGGGTGGTTTCTTTAAAAACATAAAAATAAAGTTGAGCTAAATGAGCTTAGTGAGTGTTCATCAGTTTACTAAAAATTAAGTATTTCATAACTAATAGTGGTAAGTTGCATAATATTTTAATGGTAGTTTAGTATATGGTTAGTTGTTAAATTAAATAACTAGTGTATGTTTAGGTTATGATTGTGTTATTTAGTTAAATTTTTGTGTTTTGAGTGTTATATGGGTTAGAGAATGATTTTGTGCTTTAATTTTATGTATTTGATGTGCCTTGATGTATTTGTTAGTGTTTAATGATAGATATGGAAGAATAGAGGAGAATAGGAGGAAGCTGGAACCAAACCCAGGCCATAATCTTGACAGAAGCAATTGGGGGAGCCACGCGTGGCCTAGTTTTCCATGATCATGATAGAGAGCTAAATGAAGTTCCATGATCATGGCACTATAGGCCACGATTATAGCTTACGTGATAGATAACATGGACAGCTTCCCGAACGCTACTTATAGAGGGACTTTTTAGACTCTTTGGACATGGGAAAACTCTAGAGTTTACCTAAAATAGAAAATAATTTATAAAGAAAAAGAAAGAACCCTTAGGGGAGCTCCAATTTTTTCCACTTTGGGACAACTCCAAGAAGAAAGAAGAAGATGAGAGAAAAGAGGAAGAAGAGGAGAAAGGAGCAAGCTTCTAATATTGTTGCTTTCCTCAACCATCCCGATTATGTCAAAGTGGCATTTTCTGTTCATCTTTATTATTTTCTTCTTCGAATGTGTAAGATGGATATGGATTTAGGATTGATAATGATGTTCAAACTTTTCTTTAGGGATTTAAACTTGATTCAATGTTAATCTAGTTGTTTTTTTGTTAATTCATCTAGGTGTTGTGATTATTTGTTGTAACTTCATGCTTCAGTAATAAATCAAGAGAGTGAACAAAATATAAAATGATTGAGTTAGTTAAGGAGAGTTAAACGACCCAATAGACCACATAAATAATAAAAAAAGTAATTATACAGAGCGAGATCTCATGTGAGACTTGGTTATTTATTAGAAGGACTAAAAACTGATTAGGTTGTGGGATGATTGTTAATTGAGAGATGAAATTTTCAATAGGTCGACTTAATTCGTGTTTATTAATTAGGGCTTAGTGATTATAAGTCGAGAGAGATTAATCCACCCTTCGAAAGTTTAGAATCTACGCCACATTATCATAAAATTCATTAGATTAGCATTGATGATAGGATACATCTCTTTCTCTCTTCTTTTTTAGAATTTATTTGTTTAAAATAAGGAAATCAAAAGAAAAAAAAACATAGAGGAGAGATAATTACTACAACAAACCCATTTTTAGTGCAATAGTCAACTATATCCTGTGATTCCCCCACACTTATTTAATCAATTATTCCTTAAACGCAATCATACACATTCAAATGCTCAACTTGCCTTATGATAGGTACAATGAGGAGCATAAATAATTAAGGTCAAGGCTCATATTTTGGCTTTACAAAAAGAAAATGTTTCACGTTAAGCTCAAAGGGGGTTCACTAAAGGTAACATTATGGTGGCTTTTTAAGCAGAAGGGGTCAATCCTAATTGCCTTCATCATTTCAATGCTTGCATAAAATTATGTGATCTTAACTAGTATTTGCAAGTAAGTTCTAGAGTTCCTTAATCATGAAAGAACTCTTTCAATAAAGAATACTTGAATTTATTCTTTAATATTCCAAAAAGGCTCAAATTTATTATTGAAATACAATACGAATGTGTAGGTGGTGGTTACATTGATGGGGTATGGAGCATGGCATCCTACATCAAGGAGTGGAGAACAACTAAAAGGAAGACAAATAGAAGAGATTGAAAAGTAGGTATGTCCACACAATGCAAACATAATAAGTCGAGTTTCACAAAAAAACTAACAAACCACTAATTAAAAAAACCAAAGATTATATAGGTTGCCTCCCAATTAGCACTTCTTTAATGTCTTTTAGTTGGACACTCGAACCATTATGCTCAAGGTGGATCAATCCATTGTTTTCTTCTCTTTATTGGGATTTTTCTCTAAGAATTTCTCAACCTCTCCCTCAGTTGCCTCGACCAGCAATTGACAACATTCATCACTTCCTTTAACTAAGTCCAACTCCTTTTCTCCTTTTTGCAAGGCAAAATCAAAATATGCAACATTAATTTGATCAATGAAAGAGCAATTTTCATAAACATTAAAGATTGAAAATTCTACTATTTCACCCAAAATAGTCATACTCAGTTTCCCGTTCTTCACATCAATCAAGTTACTGGTAGTGGCTATAAAAGGCCTCCTTAGGAGTATAGTGTGCTCCTTCCCTTGCTATTTAACCTCTCCCATGTCTAGGACAACAAAGTCTATAGGAATAATGTTGGGCCCTAATTCCTTTTTCTTAGTAAATAAGCATGTTTAAATTATTTTTGAGGTTTAGTTTGTTTAAATGTTATTAGTTAGAATA
>JANSVA010112770.1:0-10140 GCA_025504915.1 Erythroxylum reticulatum
GTTTAATTTGTAAACCAAGAAAGAACTTTAATTCACCCATCATACACATTTCAAATTCACTTTTCATAAGATTTTCAAAACCTCAACATAATTTCTTAGAAGTTACACCAAAAATGATATCGTCTACATATATTTGTACAATTATAAAATCATTTTTAATGTTTTTTCTAAACAAAGTCCTATCTACTTTACCTCGAATAAAGTCATTTTTAATCTGAAATGAACTCAGATGATCATACCAAGCACGAGGTCCTTGTTTTAATCCATATAGAGCTTTATAAAGTTTATAGATATAGTCTGGTTTATCGATGTCTTCAAAACCAAGGGGTTATCTTACATAAACTTCTTCATCTATAAAACCATTCAAAAAAGAACTTTTCATATTCATTTGAAACAGTTTTATATCATGAAAAACAACATTTGCAAGCAAAATCCTAATAGCTTTTAGTCTAGCTACAGGAGCATATGTTTCATTATAGTCTAATCCTTTTTGTTGATTATATCCTTGAGCTAATAATTTGACTTTGTCATGGTTTACTTTCCTTGATTCGTTTAGTTATTTTTGAATACCCGTCTAATTACTATAACAGATTAATTTATTCCTTGTAAGAACTAGAGACGAAACTTTACTCCTTGTAAATTGAATTAACTCCTCTTGCATGGCTAAAATCCAAGCTTCGTTTTGAAGATCTTCATCAATTTTCTTAGGTTCTAATTCAGAAACAAAAGATATATTTGCCTCTCTTCTAAATTTAGATCTAGTTCTCACTCCTTCTGATGTTTCTCCTATATTTAGGTTTTTTAGGTGAGAAGATTTATACTTCCAGTCTTTTCTTAGACTAAAATTTTCATAAATATCTTCCATCTTATCAGGTGGATCGTTTGGTGGTGACATGTCTCGATTATTAATTAAATTAGCAGATAGAGCTTCATCATCAAAATCGTCTCTTCTATCTAGATGAGAATCATCATCAAATTTTACATACATAGACTCTTCAACATATTTAGAAGCAAGATCATAAACTCTATAAGCTTTAGAAGTAATTGAATATCCTAGAAAAATTCCTGAATTGGTTTTAGAATTAAATTTGTACAACTTTTCTTTTTTATTCAATATACTGCATTTGCAACAAAAATGATGGAAGTATGGTATATTTGGCTTTCTTTCTTTCCATAATTCATATGGAGTTTTATTTAAATAGGTCGCAAAAATACTCTATTTTGAATATAACAAGTTGAATTTACAGCTTCTGCCCAAAATTACTTAGGAAGATTCATTTCACATAGCATAGTCTTTGCCATTTCCTAAATTGTCCTGATCTTTCTCTCTACATCTCCATTCTGTTGAGGAGTTTTAGGAGTAGAGAAATTATGGAAAATTTCATTCTCTTCATAGAACATTTTGAATTTTTCATTTTCAAATTCTCCACCATGATCACCCTTAATTCCAGCAAGAGAAATTCCTTTTTTTATTTTGTAACTTTTTGGATAAAACCTTAAAACACTTAAGAGATTCATCTTTATGTGATAAAAATAATATCCAATAAAATCTAGTGAAGTCATCAACAATTACGAGACCATACTTCTTTCCACCTACACTTAGTGTTCTGGTTGGACTAAACAAATCTATATGTAATAACTCTAGAGGTCTAGACGAAGTTACAATATTTTTAGAGGAAAAAGATGTTTTAACTTGTTTTCCTTTTTGACAGCTCTTATAAAAGATATCTTTATTAAAACTTATCTTTGGTAATCCTCTTACCAAATCATGTCTAACTAACTTGAAAATATGTTTAAAACTAGTACGACCTAGCTTTTTGTGCCAAATCAGTTTTCCTCATCTGTTGACATAAAACACGAAATATTTTGACTTTTCAAATCGTCTAAGTTAATTTTATAGAGATTATTTCGTCCCTTGGCAGAAAAGAATATGGAACCGTCCTTGTTTTTTACTACACAAGAATTTTGATTAAAGGATACTTCAAAACCAGAATCACATAATTGACCTACACTAATTAGATTATGTTTTAAGCCTTCAACTAGCAGAACATTATTAATAGACGAAAAAGAATCTTTACCAATTTTACTGATTCCAAATATTTTGCCCTGCTGGTTGTCTCTAAAAGTTACTGAACCTCCTTGATTATGTTGGAGGTCTAGGAATATAAACCTTCTTCTCGTCATATGTCGCAAGCAGCCACTGTCTAAGTACTATTAATGCTGGTTGCTTTTTTCAAGAAAGGAGATCTGTAGTATATATTATATCCTTCTTAGGTACCCATATTTTCTTGGGTCCTTTAGGGCTAACCTTATAGTTTTTCATCGAATAATAAAAATATTGTTTATTTTTCTTTCTATTAGGAACAAAACTCTTATTATAAAGAACATTACTATTAGTATGTCTATATCTTCCAATCATATCATTCATCCTTTTCGTATTTTCTATAAATGTTGACAAATTTGTTGAGAGACTATTAATCCTTTGTTTTAGTTGATTAATTTGCTCAGATTACTTTCTTTTTCATATCATCTACTTGTTTCCTAAGACAAACGTTTTCTTCTTTTAAAAGTTCTGTATTCTTCAAATTTTCAGCTAATTTCTTTTTCAATAACCTATATTGTTTTAAGATAGCATGTGAATCTTCTAATAATTCTAAATAAGCATCCTGAAGATCATCAAAGTTAGAAATTACCTCATCATTGCATTCCCTTTCAACTACCAAGCATATATTTGCTTGCTCTGATGTTTCTAAGTCGGATTCAAATTCAAACGAATCCAAATCTTCCTATGTTGCCATCATACTCTTTTTGTTTTCTTAACTTTTCTTTTGTTTTCATTTAAGCAACAGGCATTCAGAATTGTAATGTCCTGGTTTATTGCGGAACTTTTCTCATTCTTTGAATCATCTTTGCTATTCTTCTTAAAAGAGAAGCCTTTATTTCCCCTTGATTTCTTTTTCCACATCCTCCTAATCTTTGTTGAAATGAAGGATAGTTCATCATCATCTTCACTTAAATCTTGATGAGATTAACTAACATTATCATCCTTGATTTCTTCAATCTTTAATGCTTTTAAAGATGTGCTTCTATTTTTCTGTCTCTTCTGATTCTTCTAACCAGCCTTTAATGCAATGGATTTGTCTCTTCTGGGTTTATCTTCTACATCAAGCTCTACTTGATCAATTTTTAGTGAACCAAGCAATTCATCTAGCTTCATCTTACTTAAATCCTTGGCTTCTTGTATTACTGTTACTTTGGGTATCCATCTTTTTGGAAGACTTCTGAGAATCTTTCTGACATGATCTTGAGTAACGTAGATTCTCTTTAGAGCTTTAACTCTGTTAACAATTGTTTGGAATTGTCCAAACATCTGATCAATAGTCTCATCATCTTTCATCTTGAATAGCTCATACTGATGAACAAGAATACTAATCTTGGATTCTTTCACTTGATTTGTGCCTTCATATGCAATGGCTAATGTGTCTCACATTTCCTTTTCAGATTTGAATCCATGAACCTTATCATACTCACTTCTGCTTAGAGCACAACTTAGAAAGAACTCGGTCTTTGAGTTTAACTAAAAGCGAGCTTTCTTATCAGCTGACCATTTGTCACGACAGATGCTATTGCCTTCATTGTCTGTTGGTGTACATGGACCATTTTTAATGATATCCCAAAGATCAATATGTATGGATTCTATAAAAAGTTGCATCCTGTCCTTCCAATAATGATAATCTTAAGTAAATCACTTGTTAATACAAAAATCACGTATAGTATGTAGAATACACAAGAAGGGGGTTGAATTGGGTTAAATCGTCAAAAATATTAATCTTTAGAAAGTTCTTGAATTTCTCTACAATTTTAGATGAGTACAAAACAATTCACTTAAATCAATGAGTGATGTAATAGCGAAAATTACTATCTATTCTTTCAACAACAAGAAAATTAAAGAGATAAGAGTTAGAGAATATGACGCTATGATTTATACTGGTTCACCCTTAACCTTAGGCTGCATCTAGTCCTCAGAGTTTGTCTGAGATTTCACTATACTTTTCAACATCTTTCTACACTTGCAGAGCCTCTTTAGGTCTCTGTCACAAAGTATTCTTTATCTGCTTCCTTAGCCTCTCTAGGCTCTAGCCTTTCTTTCGCTTGGAAAGATATTGTTTGAGCTTCAATTTACAAATGTATTTACTCTCTTTCTTTGCACTTGAGTACGGAGTTTCTCTAAGTAAATTTTGTACAATCAGATTTTCTCTCTTGTATCGTATTTTTTTCTTCAAATATAACTAGTATTTGTATCCTAAATCTGCAATTGTCTTCTTGAGAAATCTTCTTCTTGAATCTTCTAGAAACTGTTATTAGTTGAGTCCTATAACTAACTCCAACTAACTAACTGACTGATGTTCTAGAATATTTTTCATTTTCATCGTTTGGTACTACGCTTCGTCTGGTGTTATGCTTCGTCTAGTATCATGCTTTCATCTAGTGTATTTAAGAAACTTTATTGTATTTAGCTTTTAAGTATCGTCTTGAGTTGACCTTGTATTGTCTTGTGTTCACCTTGTATCGACTTGTGTTAACCTTGTATCTTATTGGGTTAACCATCTTAAGTTTTAAGCATCGTCTTGGTTTGACTATGTATTGTCTTACATTTATCTGTGCACTTAATAAACTCATCAAAACAATTCACACACTTCTATAATTATTATTATTTGATTATCATCAAAGTTAATAGTGAAGTCTTCCTAACTTAACAATAATTACAAAACATTCCATAATTTTCTACAATTGCTACACCTTCAATGAAAACTGTTCAATTACTTAACAAATTCGTGGGCTTAACTTACGGAAGGGAAAAACAATAATCAGATTAGGGAAATAAGTAAATAACCATTAATTAAGTTGGTAGTCCCTCATCCAAGCAAGCTTGACGGACTATCTTTTAGACCTAACTTTTAAGCCTTAGTTTGCTGGTCCTGTGGAGGAACACCTTAGTATATCAATACTTACTTATCAAAATGGTCCTTGTCCACAAGGCCCACACATGAATTTGATAATTTGGGGATCATGTCGAAGGTTCCTTCAGTCTCTTACACCGCTAATGCCTCAATAGCAAATAGGCATGGGTAGAGATGTTCTACCTACTCTATGTCTTCTCAAAAAGCTTTGTCTGATGTAAAGGAGTTCTAGAGAATGAGAGCTTGCTCGATCCTGTTGCCATTGCACATGAGTGTTCAACAATCTAAAAAAGGGTGAGGTTATTAAATGATTTGGTTCGCCTTGTCCACTATAAGTGATGGTGATGGTGCTATAGTCGGTCCACTGTGATGGGTTTGGAGTACCAACGTATGGGATGAGGGTCATCGATGGTAGATCGAGCTCATAGGTGGCTTTGTTGATGCGATGCCAGACCTGTAATGAGCTATAGTGTCGGTGAACTAATTTGGGTGAAGTTTGCAGATAGATAAAGACTTACCAGTAAGCCCACAATTTAACATAAAATCTAGCTTCAAATTCCTTATCGATTTTGTGACGATTTGCTTGAGCTTCCACTCATTACCTTATGATTTGTAGGTTCTCCTTTAATTTCTAGAGTAGGGCTCTTAGTGTGCCAAGGTAGTGTCCATTTTATCTTGCTACCGACCAAGTTCATAACTACCACTTTAGCCTCATACTTGCTAACAAAGATCTACCAACTCCAAGATGTTCCAAAATCGATCATCTAAGACTAGGATCCCCTTTTCTTTAGCAAATTTTTTATGAAAATTTTCTGAGGCACAATGTTTAAACTTACTAGCAGATACCATCCACAAACAAACAAACAAACCTAGGTACTTAATCGGTGTTTAGAATCTTACCTCCACTATTTCACTTGTAACAAACCACAACTCTATACACGCTACCTTCTACTCTCAAAGTTATGGTACAATAGCTGCCACCATTTGATGATTCAAATGTCTTTGTTCTAGGTGCTCTACGATTGGCCACTACCCACCATTCCATCATATAACCTTGACTCCTCCCTAGTTCATGCCATCAGTTGGGTGGTCGT
Source organism: Erythroxylum reticulatum (assembly GCA_025504915.1). NCBI lineage: Eukaryota > Viridiplantae > Streptophyta > Magnoliopsida > Malpighiales > Erythroxylaceae > Erythroxylum > Erythroxylum reticulatum. Next base: position 6,056 of record JANSVA010112770.1, read on the forward strand.
GATGATGCTATTAGTAAAGGTTGTGTTTAAGGGTTAGGAAGAGTGCGAGCCTGGTAAATGAGGTAGGACAAGGGAAAAAAAAGTCATAGATCGGGGTTATTAGTTGAGGAGTTTGGATTCGACCAATTTGGCTTAACCGATGGTGTTGGTGATGGAATGGTGACAGAGGACCTCCAGTTACAGCTAAATGTCCGCTTTGAGGCTAGAAATGAAACAGTTCTTGATAGCTTTTGACTGTTTCATAGCTTTTGCAGATAGGACAACTACACTATTACATAGTCACCCAAATTGCATTTGATAGTCCTACACTATATAAACCTATCAGAGTTTGAAGAGGGCTACTTGATGGTTGTTATAAAATGATGGGTTGAAGCGCAATTCCAAGTTTGAAGTGAAGGAATCCCAATCATGAAGCCAACAATTATTGAATAGTCATTTGTGGCAGCTGAGAGCGTCACCTTGCATATAAAATGAAACTATATGGATATATTGCTTTGTCGAAATTTGGTAATAGGAAAAATATTGGTTGGCTTGGGAGAGTCAATCTAAAGGGTTAGAGCTGTCAAAGAATGTGAGGTTTAGTTTGGGCAGTTTAACTTTGGTTTAGTTAGTGGGAATGGGTGTGGATGTGGGTGGTGGAAATTGAGATGATGATGGATCGGGAAAAGTGGTGGAAGCTTATGGGTTGGCATTAACAAGATGTTTCTCTAGGTTAGATAATGAGATTAATTGGGAGAGTTTGTTTTCAAGGTTGGTCATAAAGTGGAGATGGTTTCAAGGTAGGAATTCACCACTTCACGGTCCTTCCTGAGTTGTTGTTAGAAGGCATTACAATTGTCGATAATGCGAGTTAATCTTGGTCATCTGTTCGGCTAGTATAGCGAGAGATTCTTCCAAGGGAGGAGGGTGTTTCTTCAGAGGCACTGTTCGAATCAACAAGAGCACCAATGGTAGATGAAAATTATCTCAACTTGAGTAGAGATTAAGCTCCTAGAAAAGAGTTTGAAGAAGAATATTTTTGGCAATAATTTTTTTCCCCCTTTTATTAATTATTCTAGCTCAATTATAGTCATAAGTAACTAGTTACAAAACGTTCCACGATTTTTTGCACTTGTTACAAGTTCAATGAAAATTGCCCTAAGTATCTAACAAAATTTGTGGGCTTAACTTGCGGAAGGGAAAAATCAAAATAAAAACAATAATCAAATTAGGGGAATAAGTAATTAACCACTAATTAAGTTAGTAGTTCTTCATCCAAGCAAACTTGACGGACTGTCTTTTAGGCCTGACTTATGCGCCTTAGTTCATTAGTCCCATAGAGGATCTCCTTGGCATATTATTACTCCCCCTATCGAAATGGGCCTTGCCCATATGGTCCACACTTGCATTTGATAATTTAGGGTTCATAACGAAGGTTCCTTCAGTCTCTTGCGTCACTAATGCCTTAGGAGCGAATAGGTATGGGTAGAGTTGTTCCACCGACTCTATGTCTTCTCAAGAAGCTTCGTCTAGTGCAGAGGAGTTCTAGAGAGCGGGTGCTTGTTCAATCTTATTGCTATTACGCATGAGTGTTCGAAGATCCAGAAGAGCGTGAGGTATTTGAATGATTCGATCTACCTAGAAGTGGTGATGGTGCAATAATTGGTCCGCCATGATAGGTTTGGAGTACCGACATATGGAACACTAGATGGATAGGGGCCACAAGTTGTAGATCGAGCTCATAGGTAACTTTGTTGATGCGACGCCGAATCTAAAATGGGTTATAGTATCAACGAACTAATTTGAGAGAAGCTTGAGGTTAGACAAAGACTTTCTGGTAAGCCATTAATTTTACATAAACCTAATCTCCGACTTCAAATTCCTTGCCAATTCTATGACGATTTAGCTGAGCTTCCATTCGTTACCTTGCAATTTGCAGGTTCTCCTTCAACTTTTGGAGTAGGGCCTCTTGGTGTGCCAAGGCGGTATTGAGGGCTGGAATTGGGGAGGAGCCGAGTGTATAGGATGGAATGGTGGGTGGTAGCCGACCACAGAGCACCTGGAAAGAGGACATATAAATCACCGTATGATGGTAGTTGTTGTACTAGAACTTCGCAAGCGGAAGGTAGCATGTCTAGATTTTACTGTTCCATTTGAACTTAACCTCGAAGCCTCCGATGTCGCCATTGCCATGGACCTAGCCCAAAATGACCATCCTTGTACCTATTTCAGCAAGAAGCTTTCTCCACGCATGAGAGTTGCAAGTACATGCACCAAAGAATTGTTCTCACTAACTGAAGCAGTAAAGCAGTAAAGCAGTGGCGCCAATACATTCTTACATGTTGACACAAACTATTCAGATCCTATATCCGCAAAAATGCTTCACCAAACTCTTGGGTTTTTTCTCAAAAAACACTCTTGGGTTTTGATTATGAGATTAAATATAATCCATCGAAAGACAACAAAGTAGCATATGCCTTATCTCAGATTGATTTCCCAGCTTGCTTAGTGCTGACTTCACCCTCCACGCCTTGGTTAGCGACTCTCTGGGATTATTCTGCCACCACCGCAGAAGGGTTGTTATTTCTCCAACAAATTCGTAGCCAGGAAGATGGTTTCTCCCATTATACCATCAATGATGGCCTTGTTTATTTTTATGGCAAACTCTTTATTCCTAAAAAGACTAGCCTTCATGATTAGTTACTATTCGAGTTCCACGCTTCACCAATCACCAAACACTCAAGTGTCGAGGCCACAGTTGCATAACTTGTTGCCTTCTTCTTTTGGCCTACTATGCATTAAGACATCAATGAGTTTGTCAAGATATGCCACACGTACCAACAAAATAAATATTGAACACACAAGCCCTACAGGCTCCTTCAACCTTTACCTATTCCAAATCAAGTTAAGGATGACCTCAGGATGGATTTCTTAACCCATTTTCCTCCTTCCTATTGAAAAACTGTTATATGGGTTGTGGTTGATCAGCTTTCAAAGAGTGTCCCATTTTTTTCTCTCACTACTTGCCAAGCTCATTGTCGCCACACTAGCCTCACACTTCATGATAGAGATTTATCGACCCACAATGTACCGATATAGATTGTCTCAAACTAGGATCCTGTCTTCTTTAGAAATTTTTGGATGGAACTTTTTTAGTTCCTGACACAACGCTCAAATTTAGTAGTATATACCATCAACCTAGGTACTTAATCAGTGTTTAGAATCTTAACCCCGTTGTTTCATTTGTGACGAACCATAACTATGGACATGCCACCTTCTGCACACGAAGTTTTGGTACAACAGTTGCCATCATTTGGTGATTCAGATGTCCCTATTCTAGGTGCTCTATAGGCGGCCACCACCCATCATTCAATCCTATACACTCGGCTCTTCCCCAATTCTTTCCCTCAACACTGCCTTGACATGTAGAAAGGCCTTTATCCAGAAATTGAAGGAGAACCTGCAAATTGCAAGGCAACAAATGGAAGCTCTGGCAAATCATCACAGGAATGACAAGGAATTCAAAGGTGGAGATTAGGTTTATGTAAAATTGTGGGCTTACTAGAAAGTCTTTATCCATTCACGAGCTTCTCCTAAATTAGCTCATCGATACTATGATCCATTCCAAATTATGAGTCGCATAAACAAAGTCGCCTATGAGCTCAATCTACCATCGACAGCCCTCATCCATCCAGCGTTCTATGTGTCGACATCATAATAGACCAATTGTCACAGCATCACCATTGCTTGCACTGGAAGAGGCAGATTAAATCATTCAACAACCTCACGCTTTTCTAGATCGATGAACACTCATGTGTAATAGCAATAAGGACGAGCAAGCACTGGTTCTCTGGAACTCCTCTACACTATACAAAGCTTCATGGAAAGACACAGAGTAGATGGAATAACTCTACACATACCTATTCGGTCCTGTGAGATCAGTGGCGTAAAAGACTAACACTGCGTATGGTTGCTGTCTCCAGTAGCTGTAGACGGAACGGAACAGGACGGAACGGAACAAAAATTGGAGATAGTGAAATGTTTGGTTATGGTAGACAGAACATAAATTTCTGTCTCCGTAGGGGGGACAGAACGTGTTTGGTTGC
>JANSVA010112791.1:0-10140 GCA_025504915.1 Erythroxylum reticulatum
GCAGTAAAACATCAGCCTAAAGACAAAACACAACTTAAAATTGAAAGACACTACATTGAGTTGTCCTATCCTTTTCCTTCCATGTTCAATCATATGGTATAAACAAATTATGTTTCTTTATGCAAAGACATTTATATTATGCATAAAATAGGAGCTTTGGAATCTAAGAAATGCAAGTGCATAAATGAAGAACTTAGAGGAACTCGATCTAAGTATTTCTTGATAATCTTGTTAGATTGTTGGAGTCGTTCACCTACATCATAACCACAGACATCATTTAATGTAAACAGATATTTATGATTTCTAACATTGACTATCTTATTGCCAAAGATATTAGCATAAAGCAACAAAAGCAATAAACTTGTAGATGTAAGACCAAGAAGGAATAAGGAAATAATAGAATAATTAAGACGGATGACATAGATTTCAGCATATCATATTTCAGCAGTGTCACTTCTTCCTTCTCCTTAATTTTCTTATTATTCTAATGCTAGATTCGGTAACCTACCACCCAAACATGACATATGTTCTTTCTCCTCTATCTCTCTCCAATAAGTGAGGCAGCCAGTTCTTGAATTCAACGTCAGGTGGAATACGTACTTGTACCTGATAAGGTTTCACACACACACACACACACAATATATATATATATATAAGTATGCATAAAATGTAGGATTATATTATATAAGGGCTCTCTTTATTCATTAAGGCATTTAAATATGCATATCAATACACTAGTTTATATAAACTATACATTTACAGCTTTGGATTGTATAATATGTTCTTGCAAATGAATTATAAGACTAATTTTAATTGGGAAGAAGTAAAAGAAAATAGTTTCTCTTGATATCCCAGAGGTTGCATGAATATCTTCATCGGGACTAGCATATTAAAATGTTAAATTCTTTTCCAACATATTTAACTAATTGGGAATACTGTAATAAACTACTGTAGACATAAATTGTCAATAAACTACTATCAGCAGTAACACTTCACACACAAAATCTTCAAGAATTTATAGTTGAAAGAACACAAGGACAACACAAGACCTCTTTTTGACTAACAGTGGTGATAATGTAAATAAAAGACAACAAAAGCACGTAGAATAGTTACGATTATCAAAAATAATATCAACACATTATGGTTAGATACCCAAGTGAAGCAATCATTATCTCCACTTCAGTGAATGTTGTTCCTCAAAATGCAGAAAACCAGAAACCAAGATGTCTCCATCTGCATTGAAGCTTACAGTGTTTATGCAACCTTTATGCTTGTCTAGCTTCTTGTAGATGTCAAGTCATTGCACAAGGTCCTGTATCATATAACAATCATCAAATTGGAGCTTCAATATATCAAAGTGAAACGAGATACAATGAGAAGACGTTAAGGATTTTCTTTAACAACACTTTTTATTAGTTGACAATTCCTATGACTATGTCAAGATATGCTCTTCGATCAAAAGAAAAGAGAGAAACAGAGGAGGTTTGTTCAGTTCGGTTCAGCTATAGATTTAAGATGAGCTTCCTCCCTTTGTCAATGATTTTCACCATCTTAGCTTTCCGTTGCAGAGTTGTTATATTTATATGACACCCAAGTTAAAAAAAATGAAATGGTCATATCTATCACTGGATATAGAACCAACTTTTTTGTAAAACAAGCATCCTATTAATAGTATTCAACAATGTTCTATTCAAGCATTCTACTGCAAAAGTAGCATCTTAAGCAATTGTCCCTTTGCAAGATTACCAGGAAGGGGACATTGGACGTTATATAAATGGAGGAGACAACACATTATAGAAATTATGGGCTTTAAGCCAAACTAATAATTCAATTGGATAGTTTTAAATGGTAGCCGTAATCATCTGTGTAAAAAAGATAAACCAGCAAGGTACAATCTTACTTGTAAGCATGCTCAATTTCTTGATTTCCTGTTGAAACTTACTAATAATCCTTGAACCAACTGTAGACGTTCAGCGGCACCTATATAATGGAGAAACATTAAAGACCAAAACAATTGCCAAATTTCTATTAGGTATAAGTCTTGGATATGTTTCTAAATTTGTATTGAGAAAAAATATTTAAAGAAAAGATTTACTAAATTTTCATTATCATCTTTGCATAAGTGGAAAGTATTTTGGATAAATTAAGAAAATTTAATGTCTATTGTATCCATTTTTCTATTGATAGCTAGCTAAAGTAGAATGGATATTTAAAGAGAAAGATCCTTACGGCAGATATCCTTGTTTCATGCCTTAATCTCAGTAGCAGGTCTTAACAATAATTTGTAGGAATGAACAGTGAAATGCAAATGAGGTTACAAGCTTATTTGTCTTTCCTATCAATGTTAAGAGCTTTGTTGGATAAGATGCAAGATAGTTCAGTAGGCAAGTTGCTCCATTGATCAGCCTCAAGTCATACTTTTACCTTAGCAATTTTGAGGATTTATTATAAAAGAAGCGAAAGCATTGATTGTTGATTGGGGCCTATTTTATACCCTATTATTCCAGGATTCATTCCAAGAAAGGGAACATAATCCTTAAAAGGATAGTAATTTCCATTTACTTAAAACTCATCACAAGTTCAGTCGCAATGATAAGAACATCAAGTTATTCGAAGACGGCCTTAAATGAATCGTCAGTTAAATGTGAAAGAAATCTTCTTTTTCTTCTCGGTCAGTAAAAATCGTGATACCTTGCAACTTCTCCAGTCAAAGGAAAAATAACCAAAACAAAAAAATCCAAATCAACAGTTCTAAAGCAAATCACAGATAAATTACCCTGTCTGCTAAAAAATCAAAATTTTGGATAAAAAGATGAGTTAGCAAACAAGTGGTAGCCTATGGTTAAACCAAACTGACAAATTTATCTTCCATTGATATCTTGAACCAATAAAAAAGAGAAAACGTTAAGAAAATCATTAGAATGTATAGTAAGAAAGCACCCACCTTTGCTTGGTGAAGGCTACAGTTTGCTATAATGGATAGAATTCAGGCCAACTCAGTAAAAATAAAGATCTGGGTCTTGGAAGAGAGGTAGAGAGATTAGATGTTAGGTTAGAGTCGACTAGTTTAGACGAAGAAAAGTAGTATAGGGTAGCATTGCCTGTGTCATTTTTTCGATTGGGGTTTTAATGGGGGAATATATACTGTGATAATTATTTTTCTCTTAAGAACTATAGAGAAACTCTTAACGATTTGTAAAATTCAAGAAATGTTTAAGAATAGGATCAAGGACCAAATTGTATAATTGGGCCATCCTAGAAAAAGTAATGAGTCCTAGGTTATTAATTGAGTCCAACAACTTGTAAATGACATTGATTATGATATTTCCTTACTTATTTTATAGGAATATTAGGAGTGAGACCTATATTAGAAGTTTCAGACAAACAAGGACTTCAATTAAGTAAGTTAATTTTTATCTAAAGATACCAAGTCCATATTAGCTATTGAATTTAGTTCTACACTTATATGAATGATGACGTGTTCAATTAGGATAGATGCCCATATCCTTATGCAAGTGGATATGATATGATATGATATGATATGATATGATATATATATATATATATAAGTACCTACATTATAAACATATACATATGTAATTTATGTATCCATTATCGTAATGCCTATGCGAATATATATATATATAGATATAGATATAGATATATAGATATATATAAGTACCTACATTATATACATATACATATGTAATTTATGTAGCCATTATCGTAATGCCTAAGCGAATATTACTGTGATATCTAAGTATATGGATATCGATTTAGGTGCCTATGGCATATTGCATGCATTTATGATGGTCCTCATATGACTGAGTGCTTGCTTTGTGAAATTGTGTAATTGATATTTGGATTGTGTGCTAACTATGTTTAATTGTGATTATGGAGGAGGAAAAATTGATAGGATGTGCCACACGATTGGTATACATTAGAAGAAGTTATGAACTAGTTTGACTATGAGAAATGATTTGATATGATATTGATATGTGATGTAGGCTGATCCCAATTGATGTTTGACTCACGATTGAGTCTTTGTTTGATATGTATATTATTGATTTGATTATAACTTTGGATGTGTTGAGTGAAAGTAAGTATATTGGTCAGATTGGCTCACAACAAGCCCCTTTTAACTAAGATAGCCTTAGGGCTACATAAGTGTACACATATGGTTGGGCTATTGGTGATTCTTAGCTCCCTACAATCATTCAAGGTGTAGTATTGTGAGGATTTACCTTTGGAGACTAGGGTCTTATATATATTCTTTTTCCTGATTTATTGTGCATGTATATGATTTGTTATACATCATATCCATGTGTTTAAACTAGTATAAATTGCATATTATATAAGCATACCACTAGGTGATATATGGTGATCTAGACTTACTTAATAAGGTCTAACTCCCCAGAACTCTATTTTTTAGGTCAGCTACCACCAACTTCGTAGCAGTGACTTTAAGGATTGTTGGTTGTAATATATCTACTTTTACATTTGTTTTTTGTTTCCATTTGTTCTGCTACTCAAGCATCCACAGTGATGTGGTTTAGTACATTGAAAAATTTTCTTCGATGCACGCTAGCATGATTATACTTTATTTTGTTATACTTACGCATATCTGTGTTGTTTTTTTTTTCCAAAATTTTGTATTCTTTTGTCGTTAGTATTCAAGCTTACGAATGACTTGAGGGCTTCAGATTTCAGGTTTTATATGTTGATCATATGCCCATTTATTTCATGACAAAGTTAGCATTAGAGCTTAGGTTAAAATATTTAAAGTCTAGGGTGTCATTCTACTTGTTATTACAGAGATATAAGATTTTAATCACTTTTTAAAATAACTTCCTTACTCAGAATACTCATTTTTCTAATCAATGGTATTGATAATTTCTTTCCTTCCTTTGTCAGTATGAACAAACGTGTGCAATTTCTCATTTGACTTGACCAGGAGGTTTATCATGAGGCCTCCATACAAGATGAGGTGCATGCCCCTGCTACCTCAACCATAAGGCATGGTAGGAACAAGATGATCAAGAATCAGGAGGCATTTGAAGAAGAGCCAGAGGTATCATAGGGAGTTCCTGAGGTGCCTGCATTTGAAATGCAAGCATTTCTAGTAGGAATAAAAGCTAACAATATCATGTTTTGAGATTCGATGATGATGTAGAAATAATAGCAATAAGCCATACCACTAGCAATAACACTAACAAAGGAGAAGTCAGATATGTAACTGTCAATAATGTATTCAAGGCTCCGTCCCATGTAGTTCTACAGGACCATAGTTAAGTCAGTTATTGATTTCTTTGATAAGGTGGAGATGTAAGGCATGAGACTACACTATTCTAGTACATAACTAGCGGGTTTGGTAGAGATGTCTTTGTAAGGAATGGAAAAGGATAGGTATCGCAACCACATCCTTAAATATTTAGATGTAGTAACTTTGTCACAATTTAAAAAGAGGTTTATAAACCATTTCCTCTCCATCACAACTTGAGAGGCATTCTAATCAGAGTTCTTAAATCTAAATTGGAGAGATGGGATAGTTAATGAGTACACCATTAACTTCATTCAAATGAGTTGATATACCTTAAAGATTGTTTTAGATGAGTTAAAGAAGAATAACTAATATATATTAGGGTAGGTACTCCGTTTTGTTAGCATAATTATAAGTTATCTAGAGAGGTTCTCTACTTTGGTTGATATGGCCAAGCAATTGGAAAGGATCCTTATAAAGCATGGTTCTTTTTCTATTAGAGAGTAAAGCAGAAGGCATTTAACAGGACCCTCCAATTTTTAGCAAGGATAACATCAATAATCAAACATTTCACTAGGCTATAATTAGAGTTGGAGCTCTGAAAAAGGGATATTTGAGCAAATGGTAAGGTGAGATCTAGTCGTATACATTTAGGAGGATTTAGGTTTGCACCTAGAGTAGATAGTACTTCCCATCAAGCTTAGTTTGAAAAGCTTGTTCTAGAGATGACCCAGCTGATTTATTCAATCGAGCTTCATCAGTAAAGATTTTTATATAGAAATCTTGCACTGAGTATGTGGACTTCATTGACAAAATATTAAAATTGTGGTATAGAGATTGCAATTTCATCTTAGAAATTTTGCTTGACCCTTAATAGTGTTCTTAAAGCATATTCCTTGCCTCTTTTGATGTTTTTACTCACATCACTTTTAGGAACAAAGTGTCATCCATGCTTTGTTGGATGAAAAATAAGGCCTTCACATCTTTCTTTTACTTCTCCTTCAACTCATTTCTTTAGGTCGATATCAATCGTGTAGCTTAATTTGGATTTGAAAACTCATCGAAAAACCATTTTCACTAACTTTTGTGACCTAAATAATGTCTACAGTTTCATGGATCAGAATTGATAATTGATTCCATTAAAAAATAGGAATGTTAGGAGCACTGGTGATAATGTTGTTGGCCACCATTTGACTCTCCTTTTCCTGTTTTTCTCTGTCATCGCACATTCTCTTGCTCTCTTATGTGCTCTCTCCTTTTTTTTTCTCACTCTCGATGTCTTTATTTCTTATAGAGCACATTGGCCTTGCTTTGATACCAAATGTAGAAAGAGAAAAAAGATAAATAGTGGAGAAATAAAAACATCTTTTATTATTCACTCCCCTGGACAACTTCAATACAATGATAATAAATATATATGCTTTAGGTCCTAAAAATAGTAAGCACTTAGCCCACAATTTTAGTGGTGAATAAAACATTATCCCTAAACAATAACAAAAATAAGAAAGAAGGAGGACCCCATGATGAGAAAGTGGAAAAACTAAAAGCTTGAATTAGTCAACACCATGAAAGAGGATATGTTGACGAAACCATGATTCATGACATAATATGAATGAATTAAGTGTTCAAAGAAAATCTTAACGTATATCATCCACTTTGCCAAATACCATGAATATGCTCTAAAAGTCGTCTTATCAGTGGATGACATTACATACCTAGTAGAACTAGAATTTTCATTAATTTATAGTCAATTGAAAGAGCTAATAGAATCAATAAACTATTTTACTCAAAGCTTAAGGTTTCCGATAATTATATAATTAGAAAGGAATAGAATTTGAGTACATTTATTTTGAATTTGGAAGGAGGTTATGCCTAGGTATATCATTTGATATAATTGATACAATGTTGCCATCATCATAATTGCTTTACCATTTCAATTGCGAACTTCTCGGGGGAATTTATCTTGAAGACTTGGACATCACAGAGATCGTTGGAGCAACTATTAGGGAAAAAAAGTGTTGGTCTTGATTCCCATTACTTAATCAACCTCCAAATGCTTGAACTTTATAAAGATAGACAACTTGGAAAAATAGGATGTCTTGTTCCCAATAATTGTTTAGAAGACTTGTTATCTATTCCAAGAACAGCAAATGTTCCAACTCCAGTTGGTTTTTTGCATTAAATCATTGTATTCATTCCTTCTAACAAATTAAGAAAAATCCTACACCAATGCCTAATCTTTTCTTTTAGATGCTAAAAAAAAATGGAGTTTTCCTAAAAAGGTCACTCATTTGTTTTGAAATTCGACTTTGAAGAATTTTTACAATATCCATCTTTATTTCTTCAAGATATGAGATTTAGTTTAACATTGAGAAACTAAACCATATCTTAAACCTATATAGTTAAAGTATAGTAAATTGACGAAGGAGTTTATTAGGGATAAAGGATTAAAAAAAGGTGTCCCTTTCTTTTTTTGCTAAAGGACGTGATTGACGTAGAATTTAAGTTTTCTAAAGTGATCTAGATTCATGTTAAATGCTAAATAGACTACATTTCTAATCCTACGTTTAGTGAATTTTGTTTATTGATTTAAGACTTTTTTATTATTTTTAGTACTTAACCCATTCTTGTTATGTTTTTAGATCTTAATTGTCTTCATGGGTCAAAATGAGTGGAAATCAGCCAAAATCGAGGCAAAAAATTGAAGGATTAAAGTTTTCCTTGACATGGATGTGTCTATAACCATGTAGCTTTTTTGAATCATATTTCTTTATGATTTTTGAAGAATTGAAGTGAGATTGAGGGACACCATCATGCACACGACAATGGGGGTGACCATATCAACTTCAAAAACCCTAAATTTTGAGTTACAAAAAGGAAGAAACAAAGAGAAATAGGGGCAAGGTCTAAAAGGAGGCTCGAAATACATAAATTGACTACCTAGGATAAAGAATAAAGAACAGTTAAGGAAACACATTTTAATTGGATTTTCATCACTCTAAAGTGGACTTTATAAAGATTAAAAGGGATCTCATCATAGTTCTTTTAGTTTTCTCTTCTTTTTTTCCTTATTCTTGATGTTATGATTATGAACTAAGCTTTTATTAGTACTTAGATTAGATGATCCATAGAATAGACCTTGTAGTAGTTTTATTTTAGCTTAATTCCTTCTTCATTTTCATTAAGATTCAATTATGTGTTCTTAATTATTCTTGAATTAATATTGCTAGCATATTATTTCATACATGATTTGATACTATTAAGAATGTGAAATCCTTTTGTATGAATAGATCTACTATAATTGAAAGGAGTTGTATGCAAACCTAGAGATAAGTTGACATAAATCTTCCATATTAGGGTCAAACCTAATAGTGAACTTACAATTTGATTAATGAAATCTTAGGTAAGAAAGGAATTTCCATAGTCTAATAAACTATACATTAAATTGAGTAGTGAACTCATGATTGCATGAGAAGTCCTAGGAGGATTCCATATCCAAATTCTACTATTTCCTTTCATTATTTATAAGTTTAATTCTCATTTTAGTTAGTCAATTCTACTTATTTATTTTAAATAATCTTTTGTTTTGTTATTTTTGTGTTTATTTGTTTATCCTTGTAGCTCTCCTTTATCTTGTGTTTGTAGCTTTTTATAGTCATATATCTTAATGATAGTTAATTAAGTTGGCAAGCATCAAATCCTAAGAACAACAAATAAACAAGTCTAATAATTGTGAGTCATATGATGGCTAAGCTATCGACCATAATTATGCTAGAAGGACAAATCATATTTGTCTTTATGTGTATAGTGATTACATCTATATGTTAATTAATGACTACTTTTTACATATATCTAACATGCAATTAGCACATATACTTCAGAACATTTTTAAATTAAATAATTTATGGTAGTAAGAATATATAAAATTAGATCAATTTAGTTCAAAACAAATTTATAATTATTAAAAATTATTTATATAAAACAATTACACAATGAAAAGCATTCTAAACTTCGTATTTTATAATACTTTTATTTTTTTCACCAAATTTTTTAAAATTTTCTAACATTTTTAATGTTATGGGGAATTTTTCATTAAAAACTCTTCAAAAATTATTAAAGAATTTCTATATATTTCTAAAATATTTCAAAACTTAAAATAAACTTTATTTTAAGAAAAAATTCGTGCTAGGTAAAAGATTACCATAACAAACAAATTTCTTGTTTAACAATAAAGAGAGTTTTTATTTTAAATTTTACTGGCTCAATTTTTGTAGAGTTCTTATAAACTTAATATGAAAAAATATATTATTTAAAAACCAAAAAACAAATTAAAACAATGTGATAGAGTATATGAAAATGTAGATTTTAATTGAAAAGTAGATCAGAAGAAAAGAAAGAGGAAGTAATCTTATAAAAGAAGTTAGATTTATTAAGTTTACATAATGGTTAGCATTTTTAAGAATAATAAAATCTCAAATAAATGGGAAGGAAAAGAATTTTTAAAAAATTTTAATATAATTCTTAAGGCAAAAGGTCTATGTTGAATTGGTATGTATGGTAGAAATCAAATGAAATTTTTTGTGTGAATTAATATCTCCACTTAGAAAACCTACAAAATTGTTATTAATTTTTGGAATTCATTAGTTATAATATTAATGGTTATTAATTTTGGTAATTAGGATATGCCAACATCAATCACTTGATTGTAATAAATTACATTTGCATTGCATTTAATTATTTAAAATGGTGTATTTATTTGCAATCATATGTGGAACTCATATTAAAACTTTTTTTTGTATCAATTATATATGTATGTATGTATGTATGTATGTATGTATGTATGTATGTATGTATGTATGTATGTATGTATGTATGTATGT
>JANSVA010112821.1:0-10139 GCA_025504915.1 Erythroxylum reticulatum
CTTCTAGAGATGGAATGTGGAGGGGATAATACTTAGCCAATTTCAAGACAAGTTCAATTATTCTTATGGACTTATTTTAACATTGGGCTTGTTATTTATCCTTTGTTTATAAGGCCCAAAGAGACTTGTTATGGTCTAGGCATTTATTAGTAAGCATATGCACTCATTAAAAGTCACTTGCCTTAGTTTATTTAAACCTAGTTTTGGACAACCAAGCGTGTCGGCCTAAGTAGAGTGATCCGTTAGGCCCATCCCCCCTTAGGTTTATTTAAGTTAGTTTAGCCCAATCTTAAGTGGATTAGGATCATATTGCATTATTGGGCTATAAACTCCTAAGCTAGTTAGGATTAGGCTTGTTTTAGCATTAAAAGTTCTTGTAACCTATTCCTTTTAGGTTTAGGACATTGGTAAGGGTATAAATACCTTATTTTATCCTTATAAACATTAGATTTGGTTGATTAACAAAGTTGAGAAATATTATCTTCAAGAAAGGTGTGTTCTTCTTATTGTTACTTCAAGGATTGCATCACTTATCAAGGTAATCATTTGTAGCATGTTCAATTCCTATTGTTACTTCTTACAGGAATTAATCATGTCTCATAATAGCAATAAAGATGGAAAGAGTGATGGGAGTGAAGAGGACCAATGAAATACATTCTTTACTTTTGAAGCAATGCAAAATCAGTTCAAGAGAATAGAAACTATGTTCCTTGAAGTCAAAGACAAGTTTGAGCAGCAAGATAGAAACTTTGAAAGATAAGATAGACTTCTCAGAACTATTCAAGCCAAATCTTCAAGAAATAATGGGGCAAGAAGAAGAGAAACCTCTAGTTCATAATCATTATCACTATGAAGAGGAGCAAGATGAAGATGGATTTGACGAGGAAGAGTGGTATGGAGGCTGAAACAAAGCAAGAGGTGGTAGAGGACATAGAGGCTGAAATAAAGGTGTTTATAGAGGAAGAGCTGAAAGAGGCTGAGAGGAGGAAGAGACTAAAAGGGTAGATAGAAACACTGGCAACATCAAAATGAAGATGTCACCATTTTAAGGAAGGAATGATGCAGATGCCTACTTAGAGTGGGAAAGGAAGTAGAGATGATATTTACCTACCACAATTATTCTGAGGAGAAGAAGGT
Source organism: Erythroxylum reticulatum (assembly GCA_025504915.1). NCBI lineage: Eukaryota > Viridiplantae > Streptophyta > Magnoliopsida > Malpighiales > Erythroxylaceae > Erythroxylum > Erythroxylum reticulatum. The sequence continues at coordinate 1,138 of JANSVA010112821.1, forward strand.
AAAGCTGGAGACAGTTGAGTTCTCTGGTTATGCTGCTGTTTGGTGGGATCAATTGATGGTTAGTAGAAGACTAACTGGAGGAAGAACGGTTGAAACCTGGGATGAGATGAAACGCATCATGAAAAAGAGATTCGTTCTAAGTTACTACTATAGGGAGTTGCATCAAAAACTCCAAACATTGAGGCAAGGCACGAAGAGTGTGGAAGATTACCACAAGGAGATGGAGATAGCTATGACAAGAGCTAACATAGAGGAGGATAGAGAGGCTAAAATGCCTCGGTTCCTTGCTAGTCTAAATAAATAGATAGCCAACGTGTTAGAGCTTCATCAATACTTAGAATTGGAGGACATGGTAAGCATGGCTATGAAGATTGAGAAACAATTGAAGGGAAAAAGCTTCAGTAGGGGCAATACCTCAAGATCTTCAAATTCTTGGGGTCCTAAATGGCCAAAGAAAGAGGAAAAGAGCAAGGATAAGTCTTATGACAATAAAGACAAGTCCAAGAAAAAGTGGACAGCCTCTAAAGCTGCACCTACATCTAATGGTCAAAATCCAAGCACTAAGAAAAGAGACATCAAATGCTTCAAGTTTTTGGGTTCGAGTGATAAGGAAAATCAATGTCCCAATAAGAGGATCATGTATTTTCCAGATGAGGTAATTGAATCAAAAGATAGTTATGGAAGTGATATGCCTGAGTTGGAGGATTACATTGATGAAGAAGTTAAGTAACCAGTCCAGGCCAAAGAACTAATAGTGATGTCAACTCTTAATGTACAAGAAAAAATAGAGCTCGAGGAACAAAAGGAGAATATACTTAACACCAAATGTTTAACTAAGGGTAAGATGTGTAGTTTAAGAATTGATGGAGGTAGTTGCACCAATGTTGCAAGCACAGTTTTCGTTGAGAAATTGGGGTTGCCTCTCATTAAGCACTCTAGTCCTTATAAGTTGCAATGACTTAATGAGTGTGGAGAGGTTAGGGTGAACAAGCAATTACTAGTGGCATTCTCAATTAGGAGATATTCTTATGAAGTGTTGTGTGATGTAGTTCCTATACATACTGGTCATTTACTATCAGGGAGACCATGGCAATATGATAGGTGTGTACTGCATGATGGATTCAAAAATAGACATTCATTCAACAAGGGGGAGAAACACTTCATATTGGCTCCCCTTTCACTAAGAGAAGTTCATGAGGATCAATTGAGACTTGCAAAAGCCATGGAAGAACAAAAACTTGGAGGCCGAGAGTTTAAAAAGAAAAAAAGAAAAAGAGGCCATTCAAGAACATAAGAGAAAAGGCCCAACTGAGAGTAATTGCACTAGGAGAAAAAGAAAGAGAGTGGTGCAATTGAAAAGGGAGAGAAGAGTGAAACAAAAAAAGTATTTTCTTTACAAAAGTAAAAGAGTTGAGGAAGGTCATGTACATGCAGAAATTGTTGGTTTTGCTTATGTATAAGGAGTTGTTTTATAGTGAGGCTAACTTTGACCCTTCTATGCCTAGAGTTTGAAACTTGTTTTGCAGGAATACTCTGATGTCTTTCCAGATGAGTTGCCTAAGGGACTACCACCATTGAGGGGCATTGAACATCAAATTGATCTCATGCCAAGAGTTCAAATTCTAAGCCGCACAACTTATAGGAGTAATCCTGAAGAGACAAAGGAGCTTCAAAGGCAAACGGAGGAGTTGCTTGAGAGCGGGCACGTGAGAGAAAGTCTAAGACCATGCACAGTCCAATGCTATTAGTTCCAAAGAAAGATGGAACTTGGTGTATGTGCGTGGATTGTGGGCCAATAAACAAGATAACAGTAAAGTATTGCCACCCCATTCCTAGGTTAAATGATATGCTTAATGAGTTACATAGTGCTTGTTTCTTTACAAAAATTGATCTCGAGTGGTTATCATCATATTAGAATGAAAGTAGGGGAAAAATGGAAATCAGCCTGTAAAAATCATCAGATTAGAATGAAAGTAGGGGATGAATGGAAAACAAACTTTAAAACAAAATATGGTCTATATGAGTGGATGGTTATGCCATTTGGTTTGACAAATTCACCTAGCACTTTTATGAGATTAATGAACCATGTTTTGCGTGATTTTATTGGCAAGTTTGTGGTTGTATACTTTGATGACATTTTGATTTATAGCAAAAGCCTTGATGAGAATGTTATGCATCTTAAATCTATACTTAGGCATGAAAGACTATATGCTAAATTTAAAAAGTGTTCCTTTTGTATGGATAAAGTTGTTTTTCTTGGCTTTGTTATTTCTGCCTGTGGTGTGCATGTTGATGAGGAGAAGGTTAAGGCTATTCAAGATTGGCCTACTCCTAAATGTATTGGTGATGTGCATAGTTTTTATGGTTTAGCTAGCTTTTATAGGCATTTTGTGAAATATTTTAGTACCGTTGTTGCGCCTTTGTCTAAAATAATTAAAAAGGATGTTGGATTTAAGTGTAATGAGGCACAAGAACTTGCTTTTAATACATTGAAAGGTAAATTGTGTTCTGCGCCTGTATTGAGTTTTCCTAACTTTAATTAAGCTTTTGAGATAGATTGTGATGCCTTCGGGTTAGGTATTGGTGCTGTTTTGATGCAGGGGAGGTTTCCCATTGCATACTTTAGCGAAAAGCTTCATGAGCCACAATTGGATTATTCCACTTATGATAAGGAATTCTATGCCTTGGTGAGAGCATTGGAGACTTCGCAGCAATATCTCTGGCTAAAAGAGTTTGTGATCCATTCTGATCATAAGTCATTGAAACATCTAAAGGGCCAAGGTAAGTTTAACAAGAGGCATGTGAAGTGGATGGAGTTTATAGAGACCTTTCCATAGGTGATACAATACAATCAAGGTAACGAAATGCAGTTACTGATGCACTTTTAAAAAGGTACACTCTAATCATTACTTTAAGTTCTAAATTGTTAGGGTTTGAGTATATTAGGATTTGTATGCTTCGGATTCTGATTTTGGCAATGTGTTTGGTGCTTGTGAGCATGCTACATTCCAAAGATTTTATAGACATTATGGTTGTCTGTTTAGGGAGAATAAGTTATGTGTGCCTAAATGTTCTATGCAGGAAGTTCTTGTGTGTGAATCACGTTGTGGGGGTTTGATGGGTCATCTTGGGGTTCAAAAGACATATAACATACTTTATGAACATTTTTATTGGCCTAACATGAGAAAAGATGTTGAGAAAATTTGTTCTAAATGTGTTGCATTTAGACAAGCGAAATCCAAGTCTCATCCATATGGTTTGTATGCACCTTTACACCTAAGCATATGTGGACTGACATATCTATGAACTTTCTTTAGGGGTAGGGATAATATATTTGTTGTAGTAGATTGGTTTAGTAGGATGACTTATTTCATTGCATGTCATAAAACTAATGATGCTATAAATATTACTAAGTTGTTCTTTTAGGGATGTTGTGCGTTTGTATGGTGTTCCTAAGACTATTGTTTTTGATCATGATGTGAAGTTTTTTAGGCACTTTTCGTGTGTTCTATGGGGTAAGCTAGGTACTAAAATTTTTTTTCTACTACTTGCCATCCTCAAACTGACGGAAAAACTAAAGTGGTGAATAAAACTTTAGGTTCTCTTTTACGTGCTGTGGTTGGTAAAAATCTTAGAACATGGCAAGAATGTTTACCATTAGTTGAATTTACATACAATAGAAGCATACATTCTACTGCTAGTTGTTCACCTTTTGAGATTGTCTATAGTTTTAATCCATTAACACCTTTAGATTTGTGTCCACCTTTAAATGAGAAAACTAGTGCAGATGGACAAAAGAAGGCAAATTCAATGTGCAACATTCATGAGAAGGCGAGATAGCACATAGAGAAGCGGAATGAAGCATATGCACAAAGAGCTAATCAAGGGAAAAAGTTGATGCAATTTGAGCCTAGTGATTGGGTTTGGCTGCATTTCAGGAAAGAGAAGTTTCCTACGCAAAGAAAATTCAAGTTAGATCTTAGGGGCGATGGGCCCTTCCAAGTCCTTGAAAAGATTAATGACAATGCCTACAAGATTGATTTGCCAGGTGAGTATCAAGTATCTACTACGTTTAATGTTGCTAATCTCTCTCCATTTGATAATGCAGGGGGCTAATTCGAGAACGAATCCTTTTGAGGAGGGAGGGAATGATACAAGAATCCATGGCAATGGAGATCAAGGTGCAACATGCTAAGACAAGCTTATTTTGCCAAGTGGACCTATTACAAGGCAACGTGCAGCAAGGCTTAAACAAGCACTTCAAGGGTTTGTTCAAAGTCACATTACATCTCACCTTGATGACAAGACCGAACCATCCATGGAGAATTCAAGTGGAGTAGTTAAGCTTGTGATTCTTTTAGATAGGGCATGTGGAGGGGCTAGCCAAATTTCAAGACAAGTTTAATTATTCTTATGGACTTATTTTAATACATTAGACTTGTTATTTATCCTTTATTTATTAGGCCCAAAAAGATTTGTTAAGGACTGAGAATTTATTAGTACACATGTGCACTCATTAAAAGTCACTTGCCTTATTTTATTTAAAGCTAGTTTTGGACAACCAAGCATGTGGGCCTAAGTAGAGTGATCCATTAGGCCTATCCGCCCCTCTTAGGCACATCACTTGTGGCATGTTCAATTCTTCTATTTTCATTGGGCTTGGGTCTCAATTTTGTATAATTGGGGTTTGAACTAGCATGTTCTTAGAATAGAAAGATTGTCGTTGTGGTTTTGATTCAATAGAATTAGGGGGTTTCAAGAACCTTATTTTCCTGGGATTTCCGTATCACCTTACCTCACTTTTTCTTGCAATTACATTTAATTTTTTGCTTTTCTCTCTTCTAAAACACCTCCTAATTTTTCCTCACTCCCTTGGAATGGGTGATAAAAACCCACTAGGGACCTGCCGTAGGAACTCTTGATCAATTTACCATCTGTGCCCAGAATTTTAGAAAACAAGTTGAACTATCAATTTGGAAACTTACTATATTCTTTATACTAATATGTATCCTTTATAGTGTCCCTTTAAATAACCTAAGATGAACGCAATTGACCATATCGCAATTAACTATGTCAAAAAAAACCTTTAAATGACATGATCTTATACATATACATGTACTAGACTATGTCCAATATCATGTATCTTACTTAAATATGAGATAATTAATGCTCAAACGCTTGATAAAAACTTAGAGTTATGTGTATAGCACTCCCAATTGCTTCTTGATGCAAAAAAGAATAAGACAACATGTATTTATATGCTTTTGAGAACCCTATTATCCATTTTATTTGAAAACTAGTAATTAAAACAACAGTTCCAACACAATGTTCGTGATTAGGTGATATTAACTAATTGCATTTAATGTCGTCATTACACATTGGCCAACTACTAAATCATATTAGTTGACTATAACAGTGCATTAGTCAACCAATCCATAAAAAAACCCAATATACCTAAATTTATTTTTAATATAATTACAATTAAAAATAACATCTAGGTGTCCCTAAAAAATGTTTGAAAGATTAAAGGCTTTTCTTTTAAAAAGAAAAGTTACAATGATTCTTAATGAATGAAAGGACTCACATAATAAAGTAAGATAAACTGTTTACATATGGTATGCCTATGAGATTGAAAGATTAATAAAATGAGATTAAAATTAACATTACAAATTATAGACTGACCTTGACTGTCTTGATATAAAATGACCTTGACTGTCTTGATCTTCACTTGCAATGTTGTAAAGCTACGTCTTGTCCTTATATATCTTCTCACTAAGATAACAAAGTTACTAGTTGCAGTGATATTTTTTTTCCTTAGAACATTTATTGGAACCATCTTTGGCTTAACAACTTGCCTTCTTTTGATGATGACAAATCATTTATTGTTTATATCACACAAATCATAGTCCATATCAAAATGATAAGATAATGTCTAGATCTTGATTTGTGGAAAAATAGCCTTTAAATTGACCTCCTGAGGGTGTTTAGACCTCTCGATAGCTAACCTTAACCTTTAGAGAGAATAATATGTATCTAAATTGTTTAGTCTCCCAAGTCTTCTAAAGTTAGGGTTCCTACGCTTTACATATGTTTTTGTGCCATCGAACATAGTCTTTGGCATGCTTATGCATCCATACCATGGATATTACTAATTTTCTTAAAATTAATACACTATCTTTGGTATGGCCATGTCTTAGCACATGTTGCTCTAAGAAGTTTCAAGTCTAGATCTTGATTTGTAGATGAAAATAGCCTTTAAATTGACCTCTTGATGGTCTTTTAGACCTCTCAAAAACTAACCTTAGCATCTAGAGAGAAAATATGTCTCTAAATTGTTTAGTCTCCAAAGGTCTTCCAAAATTAGGGTTCCTATGCTTTATGTATGATTTTGTGCCATTAGGCATAGTCTTTGGCATGCTCGTGCATCTAGATAAGGCATCTTACTAATTTTCTTAAACTTAGTACATTATTTTTTGTATGGTCATAGCTTAGAATGTGTTGCTTTCAGAAGCTTTTTTCAATGCCACATGGTCTATCTTCAAACCATATTGGTATGTGGAAATTATAACATATTTTATACCCCTATTTGATATTATTTTAAATCATTTATATAGCACATTTGGGCGAATAATGTTGCATCTTATTGTTAATAACTCAACATGTAATTTCATATTTTATTGTTAATATTTCATGACTGGAATACTTTTAGGCATTGTTTTCTTATATTCAACTTCAATGCAAACTAAAGCATAGCCAACCCTCGTCATATTAGCATCATTTTCATTCAAAAGACTAGTATTCAAGAGGTATTTTTATATAACTCACCAAGGCAATGGAGACTTGAGGATGCCAATGGGTTCAATTACAAGGTCACGCTCCAACAAGCTCAAAACACAATTTTAGATTTATGTACAAGCTTTTATTTCACAAGAACTTCAAGAAGTTTTGTTAATCAAGCTTGGGGAAGAGCTTAGGAAGACGCCTAAGTGTGTGTGCACATTGGAGGCATAAAAGAAAGAGGGCTAACACGTAGCCAATTTTCACAAGGACAAGTCTAATCAATGGGCTTGGGCTTATTTTATCTTGTAAAGGGTATATGGACTTCTTTTAGGCTTTTTCATTGGCTGATTTGCATTAAGTATGCATGTGCTTCATTAAAAAAGTCATGTGCATGTTTTATTTTAAGGAACCAAGCTTCTAGGCCTAGTTCGAAAACCCAATTCGCCCCTTTAAAGTTAGTCTTCATTTTTTGTGGTTTCCTTATCCTATTTGGACTAGGACTAGTCAATTTTAATTAGTTTTGAAGCCCAAATTGATCTGAGATTTGTTCTTAGGCAGAGTTGTTTCAAGAAGGCCTTTTTGATATTTTGGGCTTTCTTTAGGGTTTTTTTAGGTTATCTTTGTTAGGGTTTGTATTGTAAAAGGGTATTTAAACCTTGCTTTAAGCATGAACATGAATTTTTAGACATGAATAGAATTAGAAAGCGTTCTTCAAAAGAGAATTCAGATTCTTGCTTGTTTTACTTTAAGGATTGATTCCACTTATCAACTAAGTTCTAACTTATGGCGTTAATTCAATTTCTACAATCTTTATACTATTTGTTACCAATTCCTTGCTATTTTGGGGGTGAAGGGTCTTGTTAGATTGATTGAATTTAGGTTTGGGAACAATCATTCAAACGGAGGTGATCTAGACATTGATTCTAAGTTGTTGCCGTATCATCTTTGGTATTAGAGTCTAGGTTTTAAATTCAATCTTTATCTTTAATTTTCTGTTTGTTCTTGATTAATATAGTTAGTTCATCGTTAAAATTCGAGAAAAAAAGAAAGAAAGAAAAAGAAAGAGAAAAGAAAAGAAAGAAAAAAAAGAAAGAAAGAAAGAAAGAAAAAGAAGAAAAGAAAGAAATAAGTTAAAGAAAAGGAAGAAAAAGAAAATTAACATTGTGAATCTTTGTGTGTTTGAGTTGATTTGCTTGCAAGATTCATCAAGAACGAATCTAATCATTCAAGAATTCTTTAATTTCCTTTCTTTATTTAAGATTCATCAAGAACGAATCTGATCTTTCAAGAATTCTTTAATTTTGTTTCTTTATTATTCAAGATTCTTCTAGAACATATCCTTTATTCAAGAAACTCATCAAGACTTGTTTTCTTACATCAAGAAACAGTTTCTTGTTTAAAGATTTACTTTCTTCACTCAAAACGTATGTCTTTAATATAGTTGGGGCATATTTGAATGTTCTTTTTAATTCGGGTTTAGGGTTGAGTTTTTTCTTGCACTCATTGGTTGTTGTTGTCCTTTTGTTTCCATTACAATTGAATTGAGTAATCTTGTTTCATATTGCTCAATTGGCACCAAAAATCATTCACATACATTTTCTCCATCTAGTGTGTGTTTATTTTCATCTTCCTTGTTTTTTCTTTACATTAAATTGCATCTAGTTTTATGTTTTTCTTCCTTTCTTTAGGTATTCGTTGTTTTCTGTTGAATTAAGTTGCTATTGTGCTTATTTGATTGGTAGTAAATGATCCAGACAAGTAAAACTGTACTAGAATCTAGATTGGTAAAAGGCAAGAGTGTGTAAGCTCATTTGAGGGTAAAAGCCATCTTCGTGAGTGAAACACGAGGGCATCCAATCTGATTTGGAGAGAAACATGTGAGGGAGTGTGTGAGGACTTCAGTAAGGCTTCTTACCCAAACTCTACTACATATTGAAACTCCAAATGGTCCAAAAAGGATGATAAGAACAAAGAAAAGTCAAAGGAAGAGAAGAACAAGGCAGATCCGAAAGGTACTTTTAAAACTCTTAGTTCTTCTAGTTCCAATTTTGAAAAGCATAGAAGTATTAAATGCTTTAAATGTCTTAGTGTTGGTCATATTGCTTCTCAATGCCTAAACAGGAAAACAATGTTTGTGAGAGGAGAAGAAGTTGTGTCTGAGGAGGAAGAAGATGATTTGGCTTCCATGCCTGAGTTAGAAGATTGTTCTAATATGGAAGTTG
>JANSVA010113026.1:0-10131 GCA_025504915.1 Erythroxylum reticulatum
CATTTTGAACATTGAGCATCAAATGTATTTTTGTAACTTGGGTTAAGACTTGATGAAATGTCGATGTGTAATTAAGGATATAAATGGAGGCTATGTGCGAACATCATTTTTTTTTTTGGAAAATGAATTGAGTATTGAAGAAGTTCTACGTGGATGTGCATATTATCTCGTAGGGTACATTGGAGATTTCAAGTTTTTCATAGGGATAGAATTGTGTACTGACTTCAGAGAAAAATATGGAATGATATAGGTAGAACTGGTAAAAATAATCTTCATGAAAGTTGTATAGGGTCTTTCCATCTTTCCAATGATATAAAGTTTGTGAATTTTGGATATCGGATTTGGGAGATACGAGCTTTACAAGATTGTAAGGTCCATTCGTCTTAGTTTGACTTTTTGCGTCTCAGTTTGACCGTCTCAGTTACTGTTCATCATCTTAGTTTGACTTTTTGTGTCTCAGTTTGACCGTCTCAGTTACTGTCCATTGTCTTAGTTTGAATTTTTGTGTCTCAGTTTGACCATCTCATTTTGGTTCGTCTCAATATGACGTCAGCAATCGTCTCATGACATCAGCATCATCTCATTTTTCCCAGAACATATTCTGGTTCAAATTTGATCCTCTAGATGATAGAATTGGTCTTGAAGGTCTTCATGAGAGTTGTAGATCTTGAATTCCTATTTATATTAATATAAATAAAACCTAAACATGAATTATGTAAAGAAACTTATACCCATTTTTCCAATTGGTCTCAGTATGACGTCAGCAATCGTCTCATTTTGGCTAAAACATCTTCTAGTCCAAATTTGATCCTCTATATGATAGAATTGGTCTTCAAGATCTTCATGAGAGTTGTAGATATTGAATTCTATTTATATTCATCTAAATAAAACCTAAATATGAATTCTGTACAGAAAGTTATACCCATTTTTCCAATTGGTCTCAGTATGATGTCAGCAATCATCTCATGACGTCAGCATCGTCTCATTTTGGCCTAATCTTTTGGTCAAAATTTGATCGTCTAGATGATAGAATTGGTCTTTAAGACCTTCATGAGAGTTGTATATCTTGAATTACTATTTCTATTCATCTAAAGCAATCCTAAATTTGAATTCTATACAGAAACTTATACCCATTTTTCCGATTGGTTTCAGTATGACATCAGCAATCGTCTCATGATGTCAGCATCTTCTCATTTCGGCAAAAACATATTCTACTCCAAATTTGATCCTCTAGATGATAGAATTGTTCTTCAAGGTATTCATGATAGTTGTAGATATTGAATTCCTATTTCTTTTCATCTAGAGAAAACCTAAATATGAATTCTGTACGGAAAGTTATACCCTTTTTCCAATTGGTCTCAGTATGACATCAGCAATCGTATCATGACGTCAGCATTGTCTCATTTTGGCTAGAACATCTTCTAGTCAAAATTTGATCCTCTATATGATAGAATTGGTCTTTAAGGTATTCATGAGAATTGTATATATTGAATTTATCTTTCTATTAATCTAAATAAAACCTAAATCTAAATTTCATACAGAAATTTATACCCATTTTTCCACTTCGTCTCAGTATGATGTCAGCATTGTCTCATTTTGTCCAGAACATCGTTTGATCCAAATTTGATCCTCTAGATGATAGAATTGGTCTTTAAGGTCCGCATGAAAGTTGTATATATTGCAGTCCTCTTTCTATTCATCTAAACAACACCTAAATATGAATTCTATACAGAAAGCTATACCCATTTTTCCAATTGGTCTGAGTATGACGTCAGAATCGTCTCATTTTGTCTAGAACATCTTTTGGTCCAAATTTGATCCTGTAGATGATAGAATTGGTCTTTAAGATATGAATGAGAGTTGTAGATCTTGAATTACTCTTTCTATTAATCTAAATAAAACTTAAATCTGAATTCTTTATAGAAAGTTATACCCATTTTTCCGATTGGTTTCAGTATGACATCAGCAATCGTCTCATGACGTCAGCATTGCCTCATTTTGGACAGAAAATCTTCTGGTCCAAATTTGATCCTCCAGATGATAGAATTGGTCTTTAAGGTATCCATGAGAGTTGTAGACCTTGAAGTTCTCTTTCTATTCATATAAAGAAAACCTAAATATGAATTCTATACAGAGAGTTATACCCATTTTTTCGATTAGTCTCAGTATGATGTTAGCAATCGTCTCATGACGTCAGCATCGTCTCATTTTGAACAGAACATCTTCTGGTCCAAATTTGATCCTCTAGGTGATAGAATTGGTCTTCAAGGTCTTCATAAGAGTTGTAGATCCTAAATTCCTCCTTCTACTAATCAAATGGACACCTTAATCTGAGATCTCTAGTGAAAGTTATGTCTGATGTTCTGATATAGGTTTAGTATGGAGAAGGGCAAGTACTACTTCCGTGTTTGATTCCGAATGCTGGGCTTCAGAGTTGGGGTCCAACATTGTTTGAATTCCGAATGCTGGGCTTCAGAGTTAGGATCTAGCATGCATCGTCTGTAAAGATGTATCATCTGTAAAGACATATCATCTATAATAATGTTATATCATCTGTGATGACATCATTCATCTTAAGAGATGCATCGTCTATAAAGATGTATCATCTGTAATGATGTTATATTATCTGTGATGACATCATTCGTCTGAAGAGATGAATCATCTATGGCGAGGTAGTGTTTGTAAATACGTATCATCTGTGATGATATCATATCGTCTGTAATGACGTCGTTCGTCTTAAGAGTTGTATCATCTTAGGTTGACTTTTGCTTCGTTTTAAGTTAACCATCTGTATCGTCTTAGGTTGACTTTTGCTTCGTGTTAAGTTGATCATTTGAATCATCTGCTTTTCCATTCGTCTATCTTTCCACTATGTCTGCCCTTCCGCTTCGTCTGTCTTTCTACTTCGTCTGTCTTTCCGCTTTGTTTGTCTTTTCTTTCATCTATCATTTTGCTTCGTCAGCTTTCTACCTATGTGACCTAAACATATCCTTCTATACACTATTCGTCTAATGCTATTGTCTGCTCCATTTTTGACCCTTCAGATGATAGAATCCACCTTTGAGGTATTCATGGAAATTGTAGATTTCGAAGTCTTCTTCTTTCAAATCGTCTTAAGATGTTATTAATCTGATATCCCAAATGACAGTTACACTAATCACCTTAAGATAAGTGCTATAAGATTGAGGTTTTCCTAAATAAATCTATCCTGAAGTAGGAGAAGGGTGTTGTTTTGATGTTTGTCCTAGTGGGGGATTGCTACCCTTATGAAGCACGCATTCAGATGTCACTTAAGATATCAGACACGTGAACCACGAGGGCGAGGTCCCAATACTTATGTTATTAGAGCGACTAGGTTTAAGAGTATCCTAGGTATGAAGTGGGTAGTTTAAGACGTAAAATAAACATGCATTGTTTTAAAGTGACTAACTTGCATTGTTTTAAATTGCTTTACAAGATTTGAAATTGTTTTATATAATTTGAATTGTTTTATATGATTTGAAACTATTTTGCATAAACTAAAGATTTTCAATGATTTTAAATTCAAGGAGTGGAAAATGCTACCTCCAAAGAGATTTCGAGGAGTTGTGACTCAATCTAGCTCTCACTAAGGGAGCACAGATGGATCTTATATCCCACAAGATGCTAGGACATAGCCTGCTCCTGATTTTGAGGCACCTAGTGTGCAACATGAAGTGCCACTGCCTCCTCCTCCTATGCCTACTATGGATCTGCAGTTCTTTCAAGTCTCTGTTCAGGCTTTAACATATGCCATAAGCTAAGGGTCATAAATGCCGATTCCAGCTCCAATGGAGAGGGGCGGGCAATATGATAAGCTCCGCAAGTATAGGGCTGTAGATTTTAGTGTAACAATAAATCTAGAAGAGGCAAAAGTCAGGTTGAAGAGGATCGAGAGGGTTCTGATTCAGATGAAGTGCTCTGATGAGGAGAAGCTAGATTATGCAGTTAATTTGCTGCAAGGAGTTGAACTACATTAGTGGGAGTCAGTGCCCCACAGTCAGGATGTACCTCCGGTGTTGTCATGGAGAGGCATTTTGGAAGCTGTCAGGAAGAAGTACTTCTTGAGGGTCTATATCTAAGAGAAGGCTAGAGAGTTCCTAAACCTCACACAGAGGGACATGAGTGTGAGTGAATATGAGTTGAAGTTTACCCGGCTGTCACGGTATGAGGCCAACATTTTTGCTAATGAGGAGGATAAGTGCAGTAAGTTTGAGGGAGGACTACACTTAAGGATCAAGGAGAAAGTCTTGATCCACAATTTCTGTGACTACCATCAATTGGTAGATGCTGCACTCCAGGCTGAGAAACTAAAGAATATAAAGAGTAAGTAAGCAGGAAGAAGAGGAACAAGGACCAGTCTTCTAAAAAGGGAATGAGTGATCCAATGTTTGAGAGGAGTACAAGGGATCAACATACTTAGAGTGAAGTGGGAACTAGTGGCCATACCTCGAGCAAGCAGGCAAGAGCAGCCACAAGGCAAGCCTCAAGTGTGAGAGGCACTAGAAGGACGGAGAGAGATTCACAAACCCTCAGTGTGAGCATTGTGGGAAGCTTCACAAAGGAGAGTGCTTTAGGTTACTTGGAGCATGCTTCCAGTATGGAGAGAAGGGACACATGATCAGGGATTGCCCCTATGCAACGAAACAAGAGGGGTCACAGCTGCAAGCCCTTAGGAGAGCAAAAATAGTGGGCATCAGGCAAATCACTGTAGTGGGCAGTTTTGGAGCTACAAGGAAGGCTATTCCTCCAAGAAGGCTAAAAGGTCAGGGTCAGGGTCAGGCAATGGTGTTTTCCATGACCAGAGAGAAAGCTGCAGCCGCAGCTAAAGTGGTCACGGGTATGACTCACTTATTCAATTCTACAATATATGTGTCAATTGATTCTGGATCTACACATTCATTTATTTCTACAAGCATGACATTACATGATGTTGCTTGAGGCCTTTGGGTATTCCTTTAATTGTTGGTACTCCTCTAGGGAGGAATGTGATTATAAGCCAAGTCTATAGGGATTGTAATCTCTTCTTCGAGGGTGCTCAACTGGTAGTGGGTTTACTAACCCTAGATTTAAAAAGGCTAGATGTCATACTAGTAATGGATGCTATGGAGAAGTATCAAGTGAAGTTGGATTATGGCCTTAAGGAGGTTAATTTTGATATGGGAAACGATGAGAAGGTGATTTTTAGGGGGACAGGAAAACACCATCACCAAGAATTATTTCTACCTTGCTAGTTGACAGAATGATGGGAAAAGGGTGTGAAGCCTTCTTGGCGCATGTTATAGACACTGATGTGAATGAAGGAAAGTTGGAGGATTTTTTGATTGTGAGAGAGTTTCCAGATGTGTTCCCAGAGGACTTACCTGGTTTGCCACTGATGAGGCAAATCGAGTTTGCCATTGACTTGATTTCTGGAACTGCACCCATTTCTATACCACCTTCTAGCATGGCTCTAGCTGAACTATAGGAGCTCAAGGAACAGTTGGAAGAACTATTAAAGAAGGGATACATAAGGCCAAGCTTGTCACCATGGGGAGCACTAGTTCTGTTTATTAAGAAGAAGAATGGAACATGGCGCATGTGCATTGATTATCGAAGACTCAACAAGGTGACTATTAAGAACAAGTATCCTCTATCATGGATTGAGGATCTGTTTGAACAGCTGTAGGGAGCAAGGGTCTTCTCCATGATTGATCTCAGGCTAGGTTATCATTAGCTCAGAATCAGGGAGTCTGATGTAAACAAAATAGCCTTCAAAACACTGTATGGGCATTACAAGTTTCTAGTTATGCCTTTCGGACTGACCAATGCTCCAGCTGCATTTATGGATCTTATGAATAAGGTCTTCAAGGAATATTTAGATCAGTTTGTGTTAGTGTTTATCGATGACATTATAGTGTATTCCAAGAATGAAGGGGAACATGAGGAGTATCTCAGGATGGTGTTGCAAACATTGAGGAAGAGGGAACTTTATGCTATGTTCAGCAAGTGTGAGTTTTAGCTTCACAAGGTGATGTTCCTTAGGCATGTGATTTCGAAAGATGAGATACATGTTGATCTGAGGAAGGTTAAAGCTGTGGTAAATTGGCATGCACCCAAGATAGTAACAGAGGTGAGAAGTTTTCTGGGTTTGGTAGGATATTATTGGAGATTCGTTGAGGGATTTTCTATGATAATAGCTCCGATGACAAAGTTATTGAGGAAGAATTAGAATTTTACCTAGAGTGAGGAATGTTAGAAAAGTTTTAAGGAGCTCAAGCGTAGATTAACAAGTGCTCCAGTTTTGATTTTGCTGACTAGAGATGAGGGTTATACAGTGTACAGTGATGCCTCAAGAAAGGGTTTGGGTTGTGTATTGACGCAAGGACACAAGGTAATAGCATATGCCTCGTGGCAGCTAAAGCCTTATGAGTTAAATTATCTGACCCATGAACTGGAATTGGCACTAGTAATTTTTTCCTTAAAGATTTGGAGACATTATCTATATGGGGTTCAGACGAGGATCTTTACTGACCATAAAAGTCTTAAGTACTTATTGAGTCAGAATGAGCTGAATTTAAGACAGGGAAGTTAGATTGAATTGTTTTAGGAGTATGATTTGTTGATTGAGTACCATCCAGGAAAGGTGAATGTGGTAGTGGATGCCTTAAGCAGGAAATCCTCAATAGCCCTGTTCAAACAGTTTATCTACCGTTATTGGAAGAGATGGCTAAGCTTAAAATAAGTTTGAAACAGGAGGAGCCAAATTGTATTCTTGCTAATTTCAAAGTGAGACCAATACTCAGAGAGAAGGTTAGGGAGTTATAGGCACAGGATGCAGAATTGAGGAAGCTCCAAGAAGAAATTCAGAATGGCAAGAAGTTTGAAGTGGTAGTGAGGGATGATGGACTCACGACTATAGGGAATAGGCTTTGTATCCCAAATGTCAAGGAGGTAAAGGATGAGATACTGGATGAGGCACACAATGCGCCTTATGCCATTCACCCAGGTAGCACCAGGATGTACAAAGATCTAAGAGAGCATTTCTAGTGGAAAGGCATAAAAAGGGATGTAGCAGAATATGCAAGTAAGTGTCTATTGTGTCTGCAAGTCAAAGCTAAACACCAGGCACCTTCAAGCAAGTTAAGGCCATTGTCCATTCTTGAGTGGAAGTGACACAGGGTGACTATGAGTTTTCTAATGGATTTCCCAAGAGCAGTAGGAAGCATGATGCCATATAGGTTATTGTTGATCGGTTGACAAAGTCAGCCCATTTTCTGGCAATTAAATAGACTGATTCTCTACAAATACTAGCAAAGAAGTATATCGATGAGATAGTGAGATTGCATGGAATTATAGACTCTATAGTTTCTGACAAAGATCCTCGATTTACTTCGAGATTCTAGGGAAGCTTACAATAGGCTTTGGGGACCAAGTTAAAATTTAGCACAACTTTTCACCCCCAGCCAGATGGTCAATCTGAAAGGACCATTCGGAAACTTGAGGGAATGCTTAAAACATGCGTGATGGAATTTAAAGGATCTTAGGATGAACATTTTCCACTGGTCAAATTTGCTTACAATAATTCGTACCATTCAAGCATTCAAATGGCTCCTTATAAGGCGCTATCTGGGAGGAGATGTAGAACTCCTATATGCTGGGATAAAGAAAGAGAAAGGAAAATAATAGGATCAAAGTTAATTCAGATGACAGCTGACAAGGTCAAGTTAGTTAAACAAAGGCTTAAAATGGCCCAGGGTAGAATGAAAAGTTACACTGATGCACACCAAAAGGAGATGGAGTATGAAGTCAATGAAAAAGTCTTCCTTAAGATGTCTCCTTGGAAAAGAGTCATGAGGTTTGGCAAGAAGGGCAAGTTGAGTCCGAGATATTTGGGTCCCTATGAAATTCTTGAGAGGATTGGACTGCTAGTCTATAAGTTAGCGTTGCCACTGGAATTGTCAAAAATACATGATGTCTTTCATGTGTCCATATTGAGGAGATATAGATCGGATTCCTCTCATATTATTCAGACCGTTAAGGTTTAGTTGAGAGATGATCTGAGTTATGAGGAGATTCTAGTGGAGATCTTGAACACTAAGGAAAAGGTCCTCAGGAACATGATGGTTCAACTAGTAAAAGTCCTGTGGGGAAACCATTCTATGGAAGAGGCCATATGGGAGCCCTTTCAAGCCATGAGGGAGAAGTATCTACAACTCTTCCATTACTTAGGTAATAATTTCGAAGACAAAATTCTCTTAAGAGGGGGATAAATGTTGGCCCTTGTATTTTTTTTATGAGTAAGCATGATTAAATCAATTTAGGGTTTTACTAGATTAAATTATGCTGGAGTTAATTAGCATACTAATGTGAGTAAGATATCATGTTATAGGTTAAGGGAAATAAAATGTCAGAATGATAAGATTTCATGAAGGGCACTATTGGAACATCAATTTAGTTATAAAGTCTTAAAGCATTGAAGGATGGACAAAATGGGAAGAGGGAATTGTAGGCTTGTGTTTTAGAAGACAAAAACATTGGTGAAGAAGAAGGGAAGAGAAATAAGACAAAAAATAAGAAAGAAGGGAGAGAGAGTGTCGATGATAGAGAGAAAAAGGAGAGTTGAGCTAGGTTTTAATTTTACTAAGCCTTTAAGAGGGATTTTGAGAGTACTTAAGGAGGGAAAAAGGTAGAGACAGATAAGAGCTTTCTTTTAAACCAAACATCCCTTCATTTGTTGAAGGTTTAAGGTAAGAACATTTTAATTCTTGGGATTTTTGGAAGGGTTTTGGTTCATGAAGCTTAGAAAATGTATGGGTTTAAGTATTCTAGGATCAATTCATGCTTGGGTTTCTTTGGGTTTCCAATTAGAGTTCTTTCTGAATGAGGTTTTGTTAATATTGAATGGAGGCAAGAGAAGCAAGAGGACAGACATCCTTAAACAAGCTTTCAAGCAAGGAGATTCAAGGTGGGTTACTTTTTATAGTTAAATAATGAGCCATCAATGTTTCTTTCAAAAAAGTGGGAATAAGTAGTTTCAACTACCTCAAAAATGTGCATTTATTACTCTTTGAATGATTCGAAATTGTGCTACATGTTTTGCATATAAATTTTGTTTGACACATGAAAATGATTCTTGAAAAGATATCAGGCTTAAGAAACCAAGTTCTCGAAATGTGCCTTTTTAGGCAATATGTTTTACAATTATGGAAATACATTTTATGTGGATTTGTGGTGGTCCCCTCAGTTAAGTCAAGTGCACTTTGACAAAAAAGCTCTCCTCCTACCTGCCCGCAAGTGGGTTGAAGCTCCTTCAAGGACTCTTATAAGTTTACATCTACGTAAAACCATTATGTGGAAATACGTAGTCTGCTTTATTTTGGATCCACCCAAACCTTTTTTATATGCTTATGTGCACATGATAATTGGCAAAAGTGATGCATGCATAATTTGCATTAATATGAATTTCTACATTGGAGATATCCTTATAAATGGTTTTGCTTATTACCAATTATAAATTGTTACCCACAAGCTTAAGCTCACCCCCCTTTTCCTCCCACACATCCAGGTGATGAGCAAGATATCGAGTAGTCAAGAGTCAAGGCATCACTCTAATTTTTTTAAATTTTGAATTTGAAGCCAACCTTGTAAAGCAAAGCTTTAATTTCATTTTGAGCAAAGCATGGATTATGTACCTTCTATATTTTGGAACTTTAAGATATTAATGTATTTGCGGCTTCAAAGGCTCATTAAATCATTGTAAAACTCTTATCTTTTGATGCAAATGGAATATAATTGCATTTTTTATCAGGACTCTCTTTCGAGTTTGTACATTGCATTTTTTTAAAAGTTTCCATAAAGGAAAAGTTCGTGTTTGGACTTCAAGGGAAGGTCTAAATTAATATAGGCTGATATAGGTAAATGTGCCTTCTAAAAAGATGTAGGTCTCTCTTTTAGCTTTCCAACGGTGTATAGTATAGATTTTTCGAACTTCTGGGTCGTAAGTTATGGTCTTTAGAAGGGAGATGCTTAGAAGTACACATTGGTATCGTTTGTAAAGACGCTTCATCTTAAGAGATGCGTCGTTTGTAAAGATGTATCGTCTATAAAGACAGATCGTCTGTAATGACGTCA
>JANSVA010113084.1:0-10128 GCA_025504915.1 Erythroxylum reticulatum
ATTATGAGAATACATATTTTATGTCCAATTGCAAACCCTATTTAGAACCTTATTATAGCCATCCACACAACAAAGGGTAAAATTACCATTTTGCCCTTATACTAGTTTTTCCTTCTAGATCTTCCATTTTAATTTATATGGTGATTAACACACAAGATCTTATCTTGGTGTTAAGACTTGATGGGTAGCTAGTTCAACAAAATACTAGTGCTAATTTAATCACCAAATCTCCTTAAAATGTCTAGAAGTGATGATATCACTAGAATCTGTTTATTTGAGTGAATGTTCCCTGATACATGTTTCAATTAACAATTCCAACATGTGGAAACTAGATTAATACTCTGTAAAAATCCATTCCAATCATATCAATAATTAGAATGAAACACATAAGGGTTCACTACTCATCAAGATTGTGGTTCATAATAAACGAATGCTAAAGTTGTATATTTTAAGATTAAAGTAACGACCTACTCTTTTCTTGAAAACATACTTGACTACAGATTCATTTAATAGTGCCGTTATGGATAGTCGACTACTATCATAATATGAAACTCATGATTCCTTTAAAGTAAACTCCTTTACTTACATGGAGATAAATCACAAGACTGTAGTCTAAACCATAATCAAGCGACCAACTTGATTATTCAACTATGAATCCGTTAATTTAGATTTTAATAATATACATGTTTCCTATACATCACTATGTATATGTATATTACTTACAAAAGAATCTCAGTACCTTTTGACTAGATATATAATGCTCACATAAATAAAACTAAACTCTTTTTTTATTAGTAATAAAAATTTCCATTACAAAACTGTAACTAAAGAAGATTAAGGTACATGTAAATACACTTGCTTTCCAGGACACTATATTTACATAACTCCATCAAGCTCTGTAAGTTTAATTGAACAATCACCTTATAAGTGAGAAAAACAAACCAATCTAAGCAATAATCACACAAGTTCGGATTATTTAACCTAGGTTACATTATCCCTAATTATATAATACCATTAATTACCATAAACGTATTCAAACATGACTATTACAGTTCGTATTCAAAGTTCTAACAATAGGTTCTCATGAAAAACAATCCAATAGAGCATCAAAATCATTCTTACGTAATACCTAATCAATAAACATAAGATAACATAAACAATCTGAAAAGATGGAAAGAAAATGATACACGACGATGATATGCCTAAATGTGCTCCTTAGTGTGGACTTCACCTTCAAACCGGCATCGGGAAGGTTATCCCTCCTTCTTCTCCATTAATATCCTAGAAAGAACCATGAATAGCCTTTAATATGTTAAAAATCGAAAACAGAATTAAGAAAATTGCGTCTATTTCCCATAATGTGTCCGTCATCATAACTTAATACTTTTGTAGTACAAAATTAGGTTAAAAATGGGACAGGTGGAAAATCATAGACGTGACTTAGTGTGTTACACCCATGACATAATTGTCATGGGTGTGACTTAGAACTCACGACCATGAAATATTTTTTATGGTCTTGAGACACATCTTATTGTCTTGATTTTTGTCGTTCTTCATTTTTTTTGACACTTTCTTGTTTCATCTTCATTCTAATCCTTCTCCTTCTTAATTCATGAAGATAAGATGCTTTCTGGTCACTTTAGCTATTATGCTTCCAAATTGCACCTAAAATCAAATATGAACTAAAATGAGTGTCTTAAGCATTCTAAAGCATTAATCACTAAATGACATGGATTAAATATATCAACAATTAAGTACATATCGTAGAGGTAGATAAATTTAAATTTGGTCTCATTTCCTCTTTACCTTACCCTTCAAATATGTTGGAAGTGCGTTCTTTTTTTTGTCATGCACGTTTCTATTGTTAGATTCACCAAGGACTTCTCAAAGATAGCCGCACCATTATGCAAGCTGTTATAGCAAGATGTCACCTTTGAGTTATGATAAGTGTTGATAGTTGTAGGATGCATAATATTTTAGTGCATGGTTTAGTATGTGTTTTGAATTGAATGATTAGAGCAAATTTAAGTTAAAATTATGTTTAATCAGTTACATATTTATGTTTTAAGTGTCTTATAGGTTAGAACATGCTATTGACCTTAAATTTTGTGTATTTAATATGCCTCGATGTATTTGTTAGTGTTTCAAATCAAATATCAAAAAACAAAGAGAATTCAGAGGAAACTCAAAGCAAGGCCCAAGACCTAGGCCATGATTGTGACAAAAGCCTAGTGATCTACCACGATTGTGGCACTATATGCCATGATCATAATAGAAAGCAAAAACTATAGGCCATGATCGTAGCTTTAGATAGCATACACAGATTGGCTTCGAGGGATATTATGGACTTTTGGGACTATATAAACCCTAATGTTTGCATTAAATGGAAAAGATATATAAAAAAAAGAATGAAGACCTAAAAGGGAACCCATTTTTTACCATTTTGTGGAAGATCCAAGAAGAGAGGAAGAAGAAGAGAGAAGGAGGAGAAAGGAAGAAGGAGAAGAAGGGTTGTAGTGCTACTATCTTCCCGATTTATTCCGATTCTTCCAAGTGACATTTCATTTCATCTTTACTATTATTTCTTTTGAATATATAGGATGGATTTGATAGCGATGGATTTAGGTTTAATGATGATGTTATAAACTTATTTAAGGATTTGTTCTTGAATTACTGTCAATATGATTTCTTTCGATGTTAATACATTAGGAGTTGAGATTATTTGTCGCATTTAGATGCTTCTGTAACAAATTGAGAGAGTGAACCTATAGCAAAATGATTAGATTGGGTAATGAGAGTTAATCAATCTAGTAAATCATGCAAATAATCAAATTGGAAATTTATACGAAGAGAGATCTTATGTGAGGTCTCGGTAGTCTATTAAAGGGCTTAAGATCTGATTAGAGTTGTTGGTCTTTTGTTAATTGAGAGATTGCAAACTCCATATTTCAATTAAGGTTACGATGTCGGGTTTAATGATTATAACTTGTGAGAGAGTAATTCTCCCTTCAAAAGTCTAAGACTGATACCATATTAACTTAAAAGTAATCATGTTAGGATTTGATGATAGGATAGGTCCACCTTCTCATAATTAGCTAATCTTCCTTATGTAATTTCCATTGTTAATCTAGTGGTGCTCAATTTGATTCCTTTTGTGTTAATTTTACATTTTAATTCCAATCAATCCATATTCTCAAATTTACTTTTATGTTTAGCTTTTATCTTCTTTTTGTAATCCTTTTAGGCCTTAGATAACTTAGAATTAGATTAGTTCACCAACTCCTTGTAGGATCAACACCTTTAAGACTACAAGTTTACGACCTGTATACTTGCATATATTGAGGGTTTTATTAGAAGTAAAACTTGCTCAACAAGTTTTTGGTGTCATTTTTAGGGAGTTAGTAGGAATAGTTTAATTCTTTTAGGCTAAGGAATTTTCACCATCTCTTATGATTGTGGCACCTAATCACAAGATATTAAAAAAGAAAGAAAGAAAGAAAGAAGACACGAAAGTTTAAGCACAAAGTAAAAGACACATAAAATTGGACATCATAAGGCAATAATAAGGAATATGCAAAATTAAATGCTAAGAATAGATAGAGAGAAATATGGTAGAGAAAATACATCAAGGAGAGCAAAGGACCCTTACGGTCTTTATTAAAGCACAACTGGGTTAATAAATTCATTATGCTTATTCGAACACGTACTATTTGGGGTCGTAGAACCACCCAGATTTCTACTAGTCTAATAATGTAAGGACTCACATGGGACATTAAGACCTATTAAGATTTTATCAAGATTAGTCTAGTTCATCAGATCTAAACTGGACAAGATCATGGATAAGCTCATGACCATGAAGTTTAAGCAAGTAGTAACAGACCATGCTTCTTCTATTCATAACCTAGAGCTTTAACTAAGAAAGCTTTCCCGTGAATTTTTTAAGAGAAGTGTGGAAAACTTTATGAGCAATATGGAAGTACGTTTAAGAGAGTAGTGTAAGGTTATCACACTTAGGTATGGGAAAGAGCCAGAAGCACTAGCAAAAAAACAAGCTACATCTCACCTTGTAGAAGACCAAAAGACGAAGTAGAAGGGTGACTAATTTAGGAAAATTGACGTGGAATCTTTAAAAGAGCATAAGAAGAGGAAAAAATGACAATAAACATAGAGCTTAAACCAACTATGAAGGTCTCTGTTCATATAGTGAAAACATAAGAGGAGACAAAGGTGATTGAGGAAGAAAGAGAGTAGTTCACCTTCTTATAGGACAAATTGTCAAATTCCATTGAAGATCATGAGATTCAATCCTTCTTAATTATGTTGACAATTTTTTATCGAAAAGGGCATTACAAAAATTACTTGGAGTCTTTGATTCGATTGATTATGTCCTTTCCATTATCTTCCAATATAGAGCTTATTTACAAGCTACAAAGTTGAAATTAGGAAACATGAGTGGAAGCAAGCCCGTTATAATTGATCTCGGCTGAGTTTTGAAAGATGCAAGGTCAAGTTAATGACCATAACTTAGCATGTTTTGTAGTTAAATTCAAATTGTTATGTATTTAGATTGTTTTAAATTCTACAAGTAAGATTTTTATGATTTGGAATGGTTTGGATTACTAGCTCTCTTATTCCTTTTCAAAAAACTACAAGATAGGACATCAAGCGCATTTGGTATCCAACAACATCACCATTGCCACCTCAATTTCCATGATGGGTTCTATGCTCTAACCCTTATCTTTTTATTTTTATCTTTATTTTATTCTTATGTTTTTGTCTTATTTTTTTTATTCTCACCCTGTATATTATTTATCCTTCTCACATTGAGGACAATGTGTTGTCTAACTATAGGGAGGGTTGCGTTATGTGCTTTATATGATTTTATTTTAGGTTGTGTGAATTATATGCTTTTATTTTGAATGTGAATTTTGCACATAATTTGTTATTTTCGTTTAGGTTTGCCTTATATGACTTTTATGAATGTGTTAATGGCTAGAACTTAACGGAATCAGTTTAACTTTGAACATAGTCTTTTAGGTTGCTACAATTTATTAGCTTATGCAATTAGTGCCCTAAGTTGCTTTGGTTAAATATGCATGTTAATTAGGATATGATGTTAGTTCCTTCCCCCCTAGGAATTTGACACATTCATTTATAATTTTAGTTCAATCGAATAAGTAGCATCGTTAGTATCTTTTCATATGAATGATTAGCTAAAGAAATCAGGTAGGCAAGAAAGTTTATTAAAAAAGTGCATTTTTGTTTAATAAATAACTATCCCACTAGACATATTTAAAGCAAATCGGGTTATGAATAGAGCTAGTCGTTAGTTGAGAATGTGATGTAGCTGATAATAAGGGGACATTCATAACAAATGTTTGCCTTCTCATTAAAAGGCTATAATGACATTCCAACCAAGCAACTTAATAAAATCATGGCCTTGTTGAGTAATTGGGGGACATTCATAACAAATGTTTTCCTTCTCATTAAAAGGCTATAATGACATTCCAACCAAGCAACTTAATAAAATCATGACCTTGTTGAGTAATGGGGGGACATTCATTATAAATATTTGCCTTCTCATTAAAAGGCTATAATGTTTAGTATAATGACTGTGGCATTAAGTCCTTATTAGTATGTATATTTAGTGTGAACTACTTAGATACAAATTTCACAAGTTAACAAGTTAGAACAAATTGAAGGATCATGATTATAGTTAAATTTGTTTCGTCAAGCTCAATGCCATTGTACGATTGTGCCATGTGTTTTTTGATGTTGGGCATGATATGTGCTTTATGTTTTGCTTATTTAGTTTTTCTTGAGGACAAGAAAAAGTTTAAGTATGGAGATGTTGATAGTTGTAGGTTGCATAATATTTTAGTGGGTAGCTTAGTATGTGTTCAGTTGTTAAATTGAATGATTATTGCATGTTTACGATAGGATTATGTTATTTAGTTAGATATTTTTGTTTTGAATTTTTTATATGATAGAGAATGCCATTGAGCTTAAATTTCATGTATTTGAGGTGTACTTATATGTTTGTTAATATTTCATATCAAATATCAAAGAAAGGAGAGAATTTTGAGGAAACCTGGAGCAAGGCCTAGGGCCACGATCGTGACAAAAGCTGGTCATTTGCCATACTTATGGTCCCATATACGACGATTGTGAAAGAGTGTATTTGGACAACAGGAACAAATCAGCTTCTAAAACGTTACTTTTCAAAGGATGTTTTGGACTTTTGAGCCAGGTAAACCCTAATGTTTCCTATAAAAGGAAAAGAGTTATAAACAAAAGAATGAAGGTATAAAAGGGAGCTCCATTTTCTGCCACATTGAGAAAGATCTAAGGACAGAGGAAGAACAAGAGAGGAGGAGAAAGGAAGAAGGAGAAGAATGGTTATAGTGTTCCTATCTCTCTGATCTATTATGACCCTTCTAAGTGACATTTCATTTCATCTTTATTGTTTTTTCTTTTGAGTGTATCAGATGGATTTGATAGTGATGGTTTTGGGTTTGATGATGATGTTCTAAACTTCTTTAAGGATTTGTTCTTGAATGAATGTTAATGTGATTTCTTTTTATGTTAATACATTGGGTATTGTGATTATTTGCTGTATTTGCAAGCTTCAGTAACAAATCTAGAGAATGAACCGATAGCAAAATGATTACATTGGGTAATGAGAGTTAAAAATCTAATAGATAATGTTAATAATCAAATTGGGAATTTATATAAAGAGAGATCTTGTATGAGGACTTAGTAGTTTATTAGAGGGTTTAAGATCGTAACAGAAGCTTATGGTCTATCACAATCATGGCCTAACATTAGATGCGGACCGACTAATAAAATTTGATTTTTCAAGGGATATTTTATAGTTTTAGGCCTGGGTAAATCCTAATGTTTGCCCTAAAGATCAAAAAGGGAACTCCATTTTCTACCACTTTAAGAAATATCCAAGGAGAGAGGAAGAAGAAGAGAGAAGGAGGAGAAAGGAAGAAGGAGAAGAAGGGCTATAGTACTGCTATCTTCTAGATCTTTTCTAACCCTTCCAAGTGTCATTTCATTTAATATTTATTGTTCTTTCTTTTGAATGTATTAGATGGTTTGATAGGGATGTATTTAGGTTTCATGATGATGTTCTAAACTTCTTTAGGGATTTGTTCTTGCATCAATGTTGATTTGATTTTTGTTGAAGTTAATATAACGGGTGTTATGATTATTTGTTGTATTTGTACGCTTGAGTAACAATTTAAGAGAATGATCCAATAAAAAATTGATTAGATTGGGTATCGAGAGTTAAACAATCCAAAAGATCATGCAAATTCCATAATTCTATTAGGGTTACAATCTGATTAGATTAAGATCTGATTGGATTTGTGGCCTTTTTGATAATTGAAAGATTGAAAATTCCATAATTCCATTAGGTTTACGATTTAGGGTTTAATGATTATAACTTTATAGAGAGTAATCCTCCCTTTGAAAGTCTAGGACCGATACTATATTAACTTATAAGTAATTATGTTAGCATTTGGTGATAGGATAAATCCCCCTTCTTATAATTAGCTAATCTTCGTTATGTGAATTCCATTGTTCATTTGGTGCTGCTCAATTTGATTCCTTTCATGTTAATTTTACATTTTAATTCCAATCAATCCATCTTCTTTTAATAATCCTTTTAGGCCTTAGATAACATAGAATTGGATTAGTTAACCAACTCCTCATGGGATCGATACCTCTAATTCTAAAACTTTACAACCCATATACTTGTAGATATTGGGGTTTTATTAGAAGTAAAACTTGCTCAACAACTGCAAGGAAGCCTTTAACATCTGCACCAGTGGAATTGTAACATAAAGCATATTGCATTATAAATAGATGCAACATGAATTTGGATGATGTGGATGTGGATAGGAAGTTGCAATTCTAAGAGTTAGAGGAGATGTGGAATGACTACTATAGGAGCACAATGATATAAAAGGGAAACAGAAGGCTTTTCATGAAAAGATGATCTCCAGAAGAAGCTTCATGATTGGTCAGAAAGTGTTGCTCTTTCTAAACTCAAATTATTCATAGGTAAGTTACATTCTCATTGGGTTGGTCCGTTTGATATTTGATCGGCTCTAGTTTGATCTTTAGATTAATCCCTTGGAAACCGAATCAAAAATTTAATTCCAAGGATTGCAATATAGGATGCAACCTCGGGTCGTCTCACTTAATCGGAACCTAGCGTAAATGGTCTAAGCTAGCCTAATTGTCCAAAATGCAACTAAGTTGATAAAAAAATGGGGGTTTTGGATAATTAGTTAAAATTAAGAAAATTGAACTAAATGAAAGAAAAATGTATAAAAAGGTAGTTTTGGATTTTTAGGAAGTGAAAAGTGAAAAACTGAAACAATGATCAAATATGAACTCCATTTCTTAAAACCTTGTTAAATGCATCTTAATGTGTATTAAAGGATGAGCTAATGCAAGTGGTCAATGTAGATCAAGCTTTATATCAATATCAAACACAACTAGGCAGATAAAAGAGAGTAACACAATCACCACAAAGACATATATGAAACTTCATACATTAAGCATCAAAGTTCTACATAAACAAATCCATAACACAAGTATTGTTCAACACTTGATTAAACTATAATAAAACTAATCCAACTACACAGCCATAAACCCTAACTCAGAAGTTTATAACTATGCAGTTAAACTTGACAATGTAAAATAACTTCCCTTTGAAGCCCGTTGAACTCAATCCATCGCTACATCTTCAAAAGGAAATCGATGTTCTAGCCAAGCATAACGTTAGAAGTCCTCACAACCTCAAGAGCTCCGATGTTACCCACGGAAATAGCAGTGATAGATGGTGAAGATGACAGGGAAGGTAGTTGGAGTTAATAGATGAAAATCGAGAGTGAGTGGAATGAAATTCTATGGATGTCAGCTCTCTCCCCGTCTATAGTTGTCTATCCCTCATGAACTAATTTGACATGAATTTAAATGTTGGGTCACGGGTCAGGTCAGAACAGTGAGAGAAGTTTCCAA
This sequence comes from Erythroxylum reticulatum, assembly GCA_025504915.1. Lineage (NCBI taxonomy): Eukaryota > Viridiplantae > Streptophyta > Magnoliopsida > Malpighiales > Erythroxylaceae > Erythroxylum > Erythroxylum reticulatum. The sequence continues at coordinate 9,040 of JANSVA010113084.1, forward strand.
TTTAGTCCAAGTTTCTGAAAAGTTTGCCACGACGCCAAGAATGTTGTGCCGTGGCGTGCGCTTGTTGGATCCTTCGTCACCGCGAAATAATCAATTTACACCGTGGTGAGCTTTTCCTCCATGTTGCGCCGCGACAGTAGTTCTGGTTTACCACGGCGAATGTTCTGAAGCTCATGTCCTCATGTTGACTCCATTTTAGCCAATTGACTCCTTTTCCTTTGAGAGGCTCCTACAATCAAAAATAGCAATTTGCAGTATCAATTGTCCTTAGAAAATTTATAATGCACTAATGTCAATTTGTAACAATTTTTACTATTAAATTGCATAAAATATAAGCACACACTCAAGGACTAATTTAAATACAAAATCAAGAATTAAGAGTCAAAAAGTATATTAAAAACTATGAAAGAGTCGCCAATTTATACGACAAACTTAGGCTCAATCAAATTTCCCCACACTTAGATCTTTGTACTCCAGGACAAAGTTTATAAAAGTCAAAGAGACAGAAGTGTAAAAGAAAAATTCCGACCATGCTCAAAATAATAATAGGCAATTGGTAAAGATCACTTCCTCAGAAATTAATCAAAGCAGACTAAAAGAGTGCTAAGAAAATAAACACTAAAAGAATTTTATCCAAGAGATTTCAATCAAGGTAAAGTGTTTGCTCTCATCTCACTTATGTTTGGGATATTTCACTCTAAATCTGGATAATCCATTCTCTACCATAAGCTTATGACAGTCCTATTTCTCCACTACAAGAACCATCATCTTGAAAATCAAGAGGACTTTTCAAGGTTGTAATGTGCGAAGGCTAGATGAAATGGATGGAATGAATAAAGAAAGAAGTAGTATGAATACATGCACTACAATTATAAAATGGGTGTCAACAGTTAAACAATATCGACACTTTTTTAACTCATTCACACATATATATATAATCGAAAATGCTTGTACTTATGCATTTTCTTTTTTTCTCTTTTTGTACTTAAAGTACTATTTTTTTCTTTTTTTTTAGGAGAAAATGTAAAATAAACTATTGACACCATATAAGGACGTGTGCATGTGCTCATAAATAATGGCTTGAGGGGC
>JANSVA010113104.1:0-10128 GCA_025504915.1 Erythroxylum reticulatum
TTCTATTGCTGGAATTAGGAGTGATCATGGTGGAGAATTTGAAAATGAAAAATTCAAAATATTTTGTGAAGAGAATGGAGTTTTTTATAATTTCTCTGCTCCTAGAACTCCTTAACAAATTGGAGTTGTAGAAAGAAAGAACAGGATAATTCAGGAAATGGCAAGGACTATGCTATGTGAAATGGATCTTCCTAAGTACTTCTAGGCAGAAGTTGTTAATGCAGCTTGTTATATTCAAAATAAAGTATTTTTATGACCTATTTTAAATCTCCTTATGAATTATAGAAGGGAAGAAAGCCAAATATATCTTACTTTCATCCTTTTGGTTGCAAATGCATTATCTTGAATACAAAAGAAAAGTTAGATAAATTTGATTCTAAGATCAATTCAAGAATTTTTCTAGGTTATTCAATTACTTCTAAAGCTTATAGAGATTATAATTTTGTTTATAAATCTGTTGAAAATTCCATGCATGTAAAATTTGATGATGACTCTCATCTAGATAAAAGAGATGATTTTGATGATGAAACTCTATCTGCTCCTTTAGTTAATAATCTAGACGTGTCACCATCAGACGAACCACCTGATAAGGTAGAAGATATTTTTGAAAATTTTAGTCTAAGAAAAGACTGGAAATATAAATCTTCTTATCCAAAAAACTTGATTATAGGAGAAACATCAGAGGGAGTGATAACTAGATCTAAATTTAGAAGAGAGGCAAATGTAGCCTTTGTTTCTAAATTAGAACCTAAGAAAATTGATGAAGCTCTTTGAGACAAAGCTTGGATTTTAGCTATGCAAGAGGAGTTAAATCAATTTACAAGGAACAAAGTGTGATGTCTAGTTCTTAAACCATCCAATAAATCTATTACAGGAACCAGATGGGTATTCAAAAATAAACTAGACAAATCAGGAAAAGTAAACCATAACAAAGCTAGATCAGTAGCTCAAGGCTATAATCAACAAAAAGGAATAGAATATAATGAAACATATGCTCCTGTAGCTAGACTAGAAGCTTTTAGAATTTTCTTTGCGTATGCTGTTTTTCATAATATAAAACTATTTCAAATGGATGTGAAAAGTGCCTTTTTGAATGGTTTTATAAATGAAGAAGTTTATATAAAACAACCCCTAAGTTTTGAAGACATTGATAAACCATATTATGTCTATAAACTTCATAAAGCCTTGTATGGATTAAAACAAGCACCTTGTGCATGGTATGATCGTCTGAGTTCCTTTTTTATTAAAAATAACTTTACTAGAGGTTAAGTAGATACAACTTTATTTAGAAAATATATTAAAAGTAATTTTATAGTTGTACAAACATATATAGATGATATCATTTTTGGTGGATCTTCTAAAAAAATATGTTCAAAATTTGAAAATCTTATGAAAAGTGAATTTGAAATGAGTATGATGGGTGAATTAAAGTTCTTTCTTAGTTTACAAATTAAACAAACTGAAGAAAAGATTTTTATTCATCAATAAAAATATATCAAAGAACTTTTAGTCAAATATAAAATGGAGAATGTCAAACCAATGTCAACTCCTATGCATCCTTCAATCCTCTTATCTAAGGATGAAGTTGGTAAGAAGATTGATCAAACTCTTTTTAGAGGAATTATTGGTTCTTTGCTTTACCTAACTGCAAGCAGACTTAATATATTGTTTAGTGTTTGTTTGTGTGCAAGATTTCAAACAGATCCTAGGGAATCTCATTATATTGCTGTAAAAAAAAATTGAGATACTTGGCAAGTTTTACTGAACTTTGCTTAATGTATGAGAAAGGTAAAGATTTTAGGTTAATTGGCTACTATGATGCTGATTATGCTAGAGATAGGATTTATAGAAAAGAGTACAAGTGGAGGTTGTCACTTTCTTGGTCATAATCTAATTTCTTGGTCATCAAAGAGGCAAAGTTCAATTGCTCTATCTACTGCAAAAGCTGAATACATGTTAGCTGCAAGCTATTGTTTACAACTGTTATGGATTAAGTATCAGTTAGAGGATTATTTTATCCAAGAAGATCAGATTCCAATCTTTTGTGACAACATAAGTGCTATTAATCTCTCAAAGAATCCAATACAACACTCAAGGGTGAAGCATATTAAAGTTAGACATTATTTTATAAGAGACTATGTACAGAGAGGGATCATCAATTTACAATTTGTTAAGACGAATCAACAATAGGAAGATATCTTCATAAAACCCTTAAGTGAAGACAGATTTAAGGAAATCAGACGAAACTTGAATCTGGTGATGTTAAATAACCATTCATTTAACACTCTATGATCTAGACAATTCATCCAGAAGAAGCTGAAAAGTCGTAAGTTTTCAAGTTAAATAGTAACGATAAATTACAAACGGTAACTTTTCAAGAATGTGTATATATATATATATATATATAAAGAAATTCTTCTCAAAATTTTGCATCACCTTACACTCTAGAATTTTCTTGGAAAACTTCGAAACTGACTTGTTTAAAGTGCTCTCAACAAAGATGATCTAACACTCTGTTTTAAACTTCAAATTCTTCTCATTCATATCTTTATCTTTTTATATACTAACCTCACTTCTTTAAGCAAAATATTTATGTGTTTAGTGTTTATTTTTACAGATTAAAAATGCTGAAATCTCTTGTCTATGGGAGATTCGTCGATTTCACTTCCTTGAAGAAAAATTAGATAGATATGGAACCAGAGATTGAAGCAGTTGGCTGGAAGAATTTCTTCAACATCTGAGAGACGGTATACCTGAATGAAATATATAAGTTTTGGAAGAATGCGAAGGTGGTAGACAACACCTTGGTATCAATGGTAGATGGGTTATCGGTAATAATCACACAAGATTCTATTGAGAAGGCTATTGGTTGTCCAAGTATTGGAGCAAAACTATTCAACAATACAGATTGGATTGCTCAAAGTCATTTAGACAGAGCCAACATCAATCGAAAACTATATGGATCCAGTAATCTAAGAGTCAAGAAGTCTTCAACCCTCATTCCGAAGGCTAGGGTTCTTCATTCACTTCTTCTTCATTGTATCCTACTAAGAGCAGGATCAAAGGACATGGTGACAATGAATGATGAACATTGTTTGTTTCATCTACTTACTTACTAACCCGTTAATCTTCTGTTCTTAATTATGAAGTACATAATAAAGGCTAGGGAGGATTGTCTTGTGAAAAGTGGGTCTTTACCTTACGGTATGCTATTAACAAGATTCTTCAAAGAATCTGGAATCCTACTTGATAGAGGAAACATAGTAAATATGAATGTTAAGAGTGTTATTAATGCCTATAATATTCACAAAATGGGAATCAAGACTGAAGCTAAAGTGGATGTAGATTTCACACCGAAAGCAAAGTCTAAAGAGGAGCATTTAGTAAGACGAAGCAAGAGTGAACATGTTCCGTCAGAAATATAAGCAAAACATCAATTGTCTGGAAGAATATCAGCAGCGGAAAAGGTTGAACAATCGTCTAATGTGCTGATACAAGTCAAGACGTTTCTAAAGAAGAAGGAAAGCAAGGTTCAACAACCAACTCACCAAGTGTCTTTAAAGAGGAAGGCTAAGACTCTCAAATCAGAAAGGCCCTCAAAGACAAGAAGGTCACCAAGATTATTGACCTTACGAGAACAAGAACAGAAGAAGCGTAAAGTTTTGCTTCTTGGTGGAGATTATGAGAGTAAAAAGAAGCAAGAGCAACAACAGCAACCTACCAAATCAATTGTCTCTATCTAACAAATTCAATCAACACAATCATCTAGAGAGACAGAGATAAAAAGGAAGTTGGTATTTGAGAGGAAGAATTCTCAACAACAACTCTCTTCTAAACCAGCAGAAGAACAAAAGAAGATGAAGCTTATTCAAAAGAAGATTTCTTCATCTGACATTCCATAAAAGACACAGACTGTTGAACACCAGCTACTACCGTACAACCCTCCTTAACCAATGAAGAAAACAGATTTGAAAATGAAGGTCATAGAAGATTCAACACTTGATCGAAACAGAAGTTTAACTATCATCAGAGAACCTTCTAAACAGGCAGTTAAGGTTTAAGTTGAGCCTATAATAGTAAACGATCAGACGATACATCTTCTAAGTTATGAAGAACGAAGACTATATGACATTCTGCGAGATGAAAAGTCAGAACCATATCCATTGAAGATTACGAAAGATCATTATACAATCTATCTGATAACAAGCATAATGACAATCAAAATTGTACCATATGTATAACCTAGATGTCCAACACCAATAATAAACGAAGGAAAAAGGAAAGAAGAAGATGTCTCCTAAAGGGCATGAATATGATCTTACAGAAGAACAGATTCGAGTGGTAGTGAAGAACATAGACGAGGTATGTCATGAAGCTCAACCTGTAGGTGTCTATATATCACATCACATATCAAGGGCATCAGGAAGTCAATTTGGAGCATCTACCAAAGATGAAAGTTTCAAGGTAGTTGGTACAATATTATAAGGAAGGTATAAAAGTATCACAATTAAAGGTATTGATTTTAATTTAGAAACCTTTGTGCAATCATTCATTTTAGACCCTTAGGTTTCATACCTTCAGTTAAAAATGTTTTACACCTTCTTGGGCAACTAATTTACAAATTATCCAGACCTGATGATCTTGATATCCTTGAAGGAAAACAAACCTTCTAATTACCCTCAATCAAAATTATGGAATTAGACGATTTACCTAGAAAACCATCTATTTTTGAACACCTTCATCCACTTAGTGAAATACTACAAGATGCTATTAATAATTCGAAGTTCTTAAAGAATTTCATCAAATGGACTAAAGCTATTCACAAGCAGAAGGAAGTTCAGGAAGCCTTAACTAAAAACATTGAGGAAATTAATACTAAGGTTGATGAATTAGGTGATGCAGTAGGTGATCTTCATGAGGAACTAACACTTCGACATGTTTCTATAGAACAAGACCTTAAGACAATCCGTGCTGATTTTTAACACACGTATTCTGAAGTTTTGAAGCGTCTAAAATGAACTATCTTTTTGATTAATAACAAATAAGGGGAGAACAGTGAAAACATTAGAAAGCATTCATTGTATATTTATATATATTTTTGCATATCTTGTATATTTTGCTTTCTTTGTTTATTCGTCTGAATTTATTTGAATATTATTTTATCTTCTAATATTATGATTATTTGTTATCATCAAAAAGGGGGAGATTGTTAAGTCAAGAGGAATTCACTTCCTCTATGTATTAATTTTGATGAAAATCATATAATAATAATCATAGAAGTGTGTGAATTATTTTGATGAGTTTGTTAAGTGCACAGATAAATGTAAGTGACATAAATCGTCATCTCAAGACGATACTTAAGACTCAAGATGGTACTTAAGTAAAAAGCTAAATAAGACAAAGCGTTTTAGATGGATCAGACGAAGTGCAAAGTGTTTAGTTTAAGACACCAAACAAAACATAACACCAGACGAAGCATAACACCAGACGAAGTATAACACCAGACGAAGCATACGAAATCGATACAAGACAATGCAATTGTAAAATGTTCTAGAACGTCTGTCAGTCAGTTAGTTAGAGTTGGTTACAGGACTCAACTAATAACGGGTTTTAGAAGATTCAACAAGCAGATTTTTCAAAGAAGACAATTGAAGATTTAGGTTATAAATATTAGTTATAGTCGTAAACTAAACACAACATAAGAGAAAATCTGATTGTATGAAACATACTTAGAGAAATTTTGTATTCAAGTGCAAAAGAAAGAGAGCAAATACATCTATAATGTGAGACTCAAACAATATCTTTTTAAGTGAAAGAAAGGCTAGAGCCTGGAGAGGCTAAGGAAGCAGATAAAGAATATTTTATGATAGAGACCTGAAGAGGCTCTGCAAGTGTAGAAATAATACTTGTAACATTGAAGGATATAGTGAAATCTCAGACAAACTTTAAGGACTAGACGTAGCCTAAGGTTAAGGATGAACCGGTATAAACTACGGTGTCATATTCTCTAACCCTTATCTTTTTAATTTTATTATTATTAGAAGAATAGATAAGAATTTTTGCTATTGCATTACTCATTAAATTAAGTGAATTGTTTTGTAATCATCTGAATTTGTAAAGAAAACCAAGAAGATTTTAAAGATTAATATCTTAGACGATTTAACACAATTAAACCCCCTATCTTGTGTATTCTTCATATTATATGTGATTTCTATATTAACAAGTGATTTACTTCAAGTTCTAATACAAGGCTAGAAGGCAAAGTTAAACTATAAGTTCCTATAACTAATGCAACAACTCTTGCTCTATTGTTAACTCGTAGGTCAACTTTGCCTTTCCTTAACGATCTACTCCATGTTAAAATTTGTATATTATTATATATTTGAGAACCACATCTAGTATCTAATACCCATGTATGTGGTATAAAAGTAAAAAGATTGACCTCAATCAGAAACATACCTAAATAGACAACTTCTTTAAGACTCTTATCTTTTAGGGAAAGCAAGAGAAGATGGGTAGTTCTTCTTCCAGTGTCTGTTGAATTTATACTGAAAACATGTACCTTTGTCATTACTTTTCGTTTTAACACCTCTTTTGGGCTTTATTACACTAGTATAAGCCTTCTACTTCTTGTTTTTATTTTTCTTAGAGCCCTTTTTCTCGCTCTTAGAAGAATTTATAATAAGTATAGAACTGGGTACTTTCTTAAAGCACCCTTTCACAGTGTTAAGCATATTCAACAGTTTGAGCAATGTCATGTCCTTTTGGTTTATATAAAAGTTGGTGATGAACTATGAAAAGCTTGAACTTAGAGACAACAATACCAGATCAATGCTTAACTCATAGTCCATGACAAAACCTAATTGGGATAAATTTTTAATATACCCAATCATCTTTAACACGTGCAGGTTCACTGGAGATCCTTCTACCATCTTGGATTGAAATAACGTTTTGGAGAATTGATACCTCTCCACCCCACTATGTGCACCAAATAACTCCTTGAGATGCAAAATCATAGTAGGTGCATCCATGTTCTAATGCTGCCTTTGCAGCTTAAGATACCTGCTTGTCAACATCAGACATATGACTTGCTTAAGGTCATCAATATAATATTGATATCTCTCCTAAACTTAATCAGCCACATCTGAACTAGGCTCTTGTGGTGTAGGAGTGTTAAAAACATACAATTTCTTTTCTTGCCTGAGAATTATTCTCAGGTTTCTAAACCAGTCGCATTCAACTTATTAGCATCTATAATGCTCCTCAATGTCAAGTTGGTACTCATCTTCTGATTCTATAACCGAAAAGCATAAAAGGGTGCACGTATTAGCTTATATCCAAAGTCAAATAAATCAAGACTTTAAAATATTCGATTATTCTCACTATTTTATTAAAAATAATAGCCCTCACTATTAAATAGAGAAATTATCAAATAAATTTCTAATGGGCTAAGATCCCATTTAAAATTAATTGAACTTGAGTTTACTCAACAAACTAACTAAATTTAAATTGGGTAGACAACATTTTTATGAGTCACATCATATGTAACTCCTAGAATCGTTAGATGACAACTTTTTTACAAAATATATCATATATATTATTTCTAACCCTGCCTTTAAATTCATATGTTCATGAGTTTGCTCATCCAAATCATACAAATTTAGTTAAGTAGGACCCATTAATTTAAGATAAAAAATATCCAGGTTAAGATAGCTTTGAATTTACTCAACAAGACAAAAAATAAATATAATTTTGGTTTATTCTTAAATAATAAAATAAAACTATCACATTCCTAATGTGTACTTAATATTTAATTGAGGGATTTAAAATATTAAAATTTTTGGTCTCATCATAATAATATAATCTTATTATATTTATAATTTCAAACGTAATCTAATTATGAAAGAAATTATTAAAACCTTTACTTGATTCTAATTATTGATTTGATAAAAAATTAATTTAATAATTCAACTTTTGAAAACTTAAAATAAATTACAAAAACATTTCTAATAAAATTATCCATGAAAACAATTTTCAAAAATTATGAAAATAAATTTTCAGTAGTATTAGGAATATTAATTAATTTACTCTCCATTAACAAAATTTAATAGAAATTAAGATTTTAAACACATTAAAAACAAAAAAGGAAAAAAGGCTGTCTGGTATATGCCGAAAGCCTTTATCGTGTTGTTGTGAGGGCACTTGCATCAACTTTTCTTCATTTAGTTCTCCAGTTTATGGTGGGTGCGTGTCACACATGTGCCCATCGTTCTCGTTCTCCAAAAGTGTGAACTGTCGAACTCTTCCTCTTCTTCATTGCTCCAAGACCTTAAATGATGTAACGTACATGACTTTCTAACTCCTCGTCAATCCAAGTTCTAGGTTTCAAACTGTCAATTTTCCAGCCTCCATGCCGTTGCATCTTGCCATAGCCTATGTCGTCCACTGTTGGGTCTGACTATTTCAAAGTTGTTAGTGTTTTGCTAATATGCTTCTATTTATTAGGAGTCAAGTAGATAAAGTTTGTTTGAATTAGTTTGTAACAAATACCACAAGTTAGACGTGGTTGCTACTGGTATTCTTATCATGTAAAGGCTATAAAGCCTGAAGATGTTTAATAAAGATAACACAATAGTTCTTGAACTTTGTGCATGTGATTAAAAGCTTATCAAATTATGGTGTCATAGCCCAAAAGAGGCCTAATTGTGAGTGGGGGACTGAAACACTGTGAGTGTAGGTGAGTGTGTGACGATGGTTGCACAAGCGTGCATTCCCAATTTTGATGGGGATTATGATCATTGGACTTTGATCATGGAAAATCTCCTTAGATCAAAGGACTATTAGAATGTCATCTAGGGAGTTTATACAGAACCAGCCAATGAAGAAGTATTGACACCAGCTCAGAGGAAGACCCTAGAAGAAACGAGGTTGAAGGATTTGAAGGCCAAGAGTTATCTCTTTAGTTCCATTGACAAGGTCATTTTGAGGGCAATTGCTCAAAAGGAAATGGCTAAACAATTATGGGACTTAATGAAGGTTAAGTATCAAGGGAATGCTTGGGTACAACATGCTCAACTTCAAACTCTTCGTAGAGATTTTAAGCTACTAAAGATGAGATCGAGAGAGAAGGTCAATGATTATTTCGAGAGAGTGATGGTGGTGTCTAATAACATGAGAAATTGTGGTGAAGATTGTAAAGATGGGATAGAATGGAAAGTCTCATCTGTATTATTGAGGTGAGGTGATTTATATACATTTACAGGTATTAAAGGTCAGCATACAATCAGCGAAAATCTATCCACAATTACAATAGTATATTTGAGATAATTGACCATCAAGTGATTGAGTCCTAAGATTAAGCCACTATTATCTCTTATCAATAGTTTTATCGTTATCATGCCCCATTAAGATCGGTGGTAGAGGCTGGACATTGATCTTGTGAACACTAGCAATGGACTGTCGCTTGGCTAGCGGTTTGGTGAGCCCATCAGCAAGCTGGTCACCTGAGTGCACATGGCAGACCTGCAATTTTTTCTTTTCAACTTGGTCTCGTACAAAGTGAAAATCAATGGCAACGTGCTTCATTCTAGAGTGGAAGACAGGGTTCTTGCACAAGTATGTGGCTCTGACATTGTCACAAAACACAGTAGGGGATTTAGATAGTGGGAACCGTAGCTCACCTAGCAAATTGACGACCCAATTTACCTCAGCTACACCAAAAGCTAAGGCACTATATTCAGCCTCCGTTGAAGAGCGAGCGACTGTCCTCTGTTTTTTGGATGACCAACTTACTGGATTGCCACCATGAAGAACTAAATAGGCGGATGTTGACGTTCTATTGTCTAAGTCGCCAGCCTAGTCAGCATCACTATAGACTTGAAGAGCATGTTGCAAGGCTGGTTTGATAATATATTGAGCCTTTGAGATACCGGAGGACCCACTTTGCAGCTTGCATGTGCTTGAGAGAGGGGCAGTGCATGAATTGAGATAGTTTATTGATAGCAAAAGATAAGTCTAGTTTGGTGAGATTTAAGTACTATAAAGCCCCTATAATTTGTTGGAAGAGTTGTTTGTCAGCAGGAGGTGCACCATCGTTGAGAGTGAGAGATTCACTTGAAGACAATGGAG
>JANSVA010113153.1:0-10127 GCA_025504915.1 Erythroxylum reticulatum
CCAAATAACTTAAGAAGTACTAAATAGTAAGAAATCCAATATTAACTAGGAATCTAAACTAAATGCTCCTGCATTAAAACAACAATCTTTGTTGTACTTTCCATGTTTGATTACGCAATACCTGTATGCCCACAATGTACCTCGGACAAATTCAATTGTTCTTAAGCTTGTGTCATTGCTCAATATTTTGCCTCGGATATTAAATGTGAACAAGCAAGCTCGAGTGATCGACTTGTCTTGCTCTTCTTCTGGGCCAACTAAGCCAGCTACAACAACAGTTAATCTAAATGCTATTTTATTTGCCAAGATTGATAGGATTGAAGCTGTCTTTCAAACAGGGTTGGATGCACTTCGTCAACTCAAGCAGTAGGTTCTTTATTGCTCAACTAACTCTTAGCTTTGTTTTTTCATATCTTTTTGACCCAAAGGGAAGAATGATCGATTTCTTGGAGAACTTGGACAATTAATGGTTGTTTTGTTCATTTGGAATTATTGTTTCTTTGGTTGTTTTGAAAATGGCTTATATGAATTTGACGAACTACTATTATATAGACTTAATGTCTTTTTCAACTTAGTTAGAACTTGATGTCCAATTAAAGGGGGTTCTTATGTATTACATGCACTTGATGATATGCGTTTAATTATCTTCTTAAGGGGAAGTTTTGATATGTAACAAATAATGCCAAAAGGGGGGAGGTTGTTAAGGTATATGTTGTAATATCTTTTTAATTAATTTTGAGTATTATTTGAAATTGGACTTAGTTGGACATACCTAGAATTTTGCATTCTACCTTATGTGGGATTCTTTAAAGATAAAGTTTACTTGGGATAAAATCCTAGTCAAGATAGGATTTAATTGGAATAAAATCATCATTGCTTGATTAAGATAAGGTGCAAATTTTTGGTGATTTTTTTACTTTTCTTGACATCCCATTTCGATAGCTTTTATTTATCTAAGACAATTGATTTTTTTGTTACATAATCTATATTGGACAATTGTTTTTCTCTACCTATTGCGTGAATTTTTTTGGTTCAATTGTGTGGGGAAAACAACTAGAACATGGTGACTTGGCAATTGTAATTTTGAGTCTCTTGAACTATTTTTTATGGTTGATTTTATTGTTATTCTATCTAGATTATGAGTTGCATTCTTCTTCAAGGGTTGCGTTATTTTCTTAGTTGTCTATCATTGTGTTTTGTGCAAAAACTTCCAGGAGTTTTAGGTGTGGTTGTAGGTTTTTGTTTATGAAGTTTTGGTGATGAAACGTTTATTGATTTGAGGTCTTTTGTGGCTGTTGTGCGTGAGATATCTCAGTGATATTATTGAAGGTTCACAACAGATTTCTTGGTGGACAACTTCCAATTCTTTCGTTGAAGAAGTCATATTGTTAGGAGAGTTATTTTCTACCTCAAATGTCTTTGTTTATGTAATTATTGTTTAACTCACTTGAGTTGTTTAATTCTTCTCTTTGTTATCAAACATTGTTGAGTAAATCTTTTGTTTAGGTTAGCATGAAGTGGTCATGTTATTGATGTGATTTACTTTCATGGGTTATGAGGAAGAAAGATAGTATCACAGTTGTTTTATATCAAGCAACCATAAGTACAATTCAAAGCAACAGTTACTACAAGAGTTAAGATGTTTAGTGTCAATGTTTTGTGACTAATCATTGTTTCGTTACAAATATGAGGTTTTATTGGGACAAATTAATTGATTGTCATTATTGTCTTGATGATTTGTGATAATTTATTTTTCGTCACTAATATAATGGTAATTGTTACAATATAACATCTTTCACAATTAGGTTGTCACTATTTATATATTAATAATGTCAAATTTTCTTTGATCACTAAGTTTTATCATTAAAAGCCTATGCAATAATTGAAATTGTGACAAAACATACGTTAGTAACTAATATTTTCTATTTTTTGTGATAAAACATAGTTTGTTCACTAATTATTTTTTATTGTTACGACAAAATCATTTATCGTCTTACAATATTTTACTTGTGAGAAAAAAATTTTGTCAATAAATATTCAATTAATTAGTGTTTACTTCATATTGTCACAATAACTGAATTATAATTATGGTCATAATTATTCATAATTTAGTGACTTTTTTGTGACTAACTTTTTTTGTCATTACAAATAAAGTTCTTTTAGTGACAAGATAATTGTTGGACACTTTTTTTTGGATTATCTGTGATGATTCATATTTTTTATCATTAATACAATGATAATTGTGGTAATTTAGTATCTTTCACAATTAAATTGTCACTATTATATATATTAATAATGTTTTGTTTTATTTTATTTTATCACTAAGTTTTGTCAATAAAAGCCTATGAAATTTGGCGCTAAAATAATTTTGGCGGGAATAAGTTCTAATTATGACAAAAACATATGTTAGTAACTAATATTTTCTATTAGTTTTGACAAAACATAGTTTGATAACTAATATTTATTTTTTTATTACAAAAAGGTTAATCATCACCTAATATTTTACTTATTGTGACAAAAAATTGTCAAAAATATTCAATTAATTAATGTCTACTTAATATGGTTAAAATCACCAAAGTATAACTACGATCACTACTATTTATAATTTATTGATAATTGTTTTAACTAAGTATTGTTTCATTACAGATACGAAGTTTATTATGACAAAACAATTGATTGACACTATTATTTGGATTAACTAACATGAATTTGTTTGTGATAATAATACAATGAGAATTATGACAATTTAATACCTTCACAATTAAATTGTCACTATTAATATGTTACTATTAATATATTAATAGTATCAAATTTTGTTTTATCACTAAGTTTTGTTACTAAAACCTTATGTATTTGTTATGACGAAAACTTTTCTTAATAAAAACTTTAACTAGTTAGTGTCTACTTAATATTATCACAAGATCAAAACCATCGCTATGCGCACTACTATTTGTAATTTTAGTAACAAACAATCCAACAATATGAGATGGGATAGTGATAGGGAGAAGGCCTCACCAAAATCATGAAAGCTGTAATTTATATTTTCAAATGAAATGTCATGGGTGAAATTGAACTAAGCTATGGCAAGGTCATAAACTGCTTGAACAATCTCAAAATGAAGAAACCAGAAGTAGAGGAGTGATTGTGGATGTCTATAGCAAAGCCGTTTAGCCTTCTGATATTCAACACTTGATAACTAAGGTAAGGCCTGAAGGCCTTTAAATTTGCTTAATATTCAAATAATGATATGATAAAAATCAAGAATTCGCATGTAAAGTTGTTGTAGTTTTCCCTTACTCTTCTTCCACCTCCTAGGATGGTATGTACTCCAAACTGAGAGGAATAAATGCCAATCAATCGACCAAGTGAAGAGTATGTCATTCAGACTCATCTAGCAAGCTAATGTAATTGTCATATATGATACATAAGGCAAGTAGGATTCACAGGAAGTCAGTAACTATAAGTAATGAATTTTCATTCTGACTTATGAGAAAAAAATTCATTTTACACTATTTTGATAAGCAAATTTCATTTAGAATTTATTTAGATGAAATCATAGAAGATTGAGGAGTTTACGCACCTAAGTTTTTGCTCAATCATTGTCATCGTCACCTTCCTCATCTTCACTTACTGAATTTGTTTCATCATCATCCATAAAAGTATCTTCATCACAATCAGTTTCGTCATCTTACCCAGCACTCATAGTATCAATATTTAATGAATTTCCTTCAACATTTGCAACATGTAGATCAGATCTAACCAAAGATATTGTATCATTGTCATCCTCTAATTTAAATTGGTGAAGTGTAAAGCCAAAATTTTTATTTTCTTGGCATGGCTCATCTCCTATATCATCATCATGAAGATTATACAAATCACGAGGTTTTGTCTTGACAACAACCTGCAAATTAAGCTCTTTAATATCTCTTATATAGTAAACTTATTCAGCTTGAGAAGCTAAAACATATGGTTCATCAGTTTTCAACTTGCGTGTGACATTTTCCATGGGAGACCCAAACTTATCAACCTTATATCCACCTTTATGATACAAATCCCACCAGTCAGCCTTAAATAAAATGATAATATTTCCCATAATTTAATTGAATGATATCTATCAAAACATTAAAATAATCTAAATTGTCTGTATTCACATCACTTTTACAAAAATTCCACTATTTTGTGATTTCAATTGCAAATCTCTTTCCTTTGTGTTAAACCTCCAATCGTTGATGAGGAAGCTTTTATACCAATAAACTCGCTTGTCTGGCCCATAAGCTGTGTGCAAAAATGGATCACTAACCATTTCACTTCCTTTATCTTGCAATTCGTAAACCTATCATGAGTAATGAGCATGAAATATTTATATTATATAAATTATAATTTATAAAAAATTATAGGTGAAAATATATTTGTAGTACTTACATATTTCTTGAACCACTGATGAAATTCTTTTTGATAACTTCTTTCTACATTTCTAGGATCCTCCCTCTTAAGTTTTTCTTTATGCATGCTTCACATTAAAAATAAGTAAAATATTAGTAGTTACTCCAAGAATATATAAACTATAAAACAAATTATGTAAAATAACTAACTTCAAAAGTTAAGAGAACTTACTCTACAAACTCTCTAATTTCTTCACAATTTTTTGGCACATACATTCTAGCTTAAGCCCATTCAGCTAAGCTCAACTCATCATTTTTTTTTTAGCAAAGGCCTACCAACTTATGAGAAAACTTGAAACCCATAATGAGAATGAGCATCACTTCCCTCATCGTTTCTTCCAACATGATTCAACCTAGTTTCAGTTCCATGCAAATACCTTGAAAAAAAATGCATGCATTCTTGCACAATATATACCTCAATAATTGATCCTTTTAGACGCATCTTATTTCTCACATATGATTTAAGCCTATGCAAATATCGTTCTATAAGATACATCCATCAATATTTTACTGGCCCAACAAGTTTAGCCTCACTCACCAGATGATTGGTTAAATGCACCATTATGTCAAAAAATGAGGGAGGAAATATTTTCTCTAATTTATAAAATGTAAGAGGAATTGATTTTTTAAGTCTCTCCAAATCATCAAAATGCAAAATTTTAGCACATAACTCTCTTAAATAAGTACATAACTCAAGTAATGCTTCGCACATCTCTTTACCCAGTAATCCATATATAGCCAAAGGGAGATATTGATGAAGAAATATATGACAATCACAACATTTCATTCCAAAAACTTTGCATTCAATAAGACTCACTCATCTAGAAATATTGGAAGAATAGCCATCTGAAACTTTTAGATCAATTAGGAACTGATAAAATGCTTGTTTTTCAGCTTTAGGCAGTGTATAACATGCAGGGCGAAACACATATCTTCCATCACTTGTGTGAGTTGCATAAAGCTCAGGACATGTACCTATAGATTCTAAATCAAAACAAGTATTTATAGTATCCTTTGTTTTCCCCTCAATATTCAACAAAGTCCCAATCATGTTATCACATACATTTTTCTCGATATGCATGACATCCAGATTATATCGCAACTTAAGTGTTATGCAATATGAGAGTTGAAAGAAAATACTCTTTTTTCTCCAATTTCCAAGCAATAGAGCATGTCCATGCTTTCTTTTCCTTACAGTCTTTCCAAAATTCACCTGTTTAATGAAAATAGTATAAATAAGGAAAAAAGAATACAAATAAAATATATACATAATTTAAAATCAATCAAACTTCACATGAGAAAATTGATTATATTGTTCAACATCATCATCCCCTGATAATTGTTTCGGTGCACTTCGATTTTCTTTAGTACCTCAAATGATTTAACATTTTTCTTCCACGAATGATTAGTTGGTAAGAAGCGACGATGACTAAGATAGCATGTTTTACGTCCACTTTGAAGCCTACAAGAAGATGTTTCAAGATTGTCTACAAGACATGCTAACTTACCTTTAGTGCTCCATCCTAATAAATTACTGTAAGCTAGAAAATCATTTATGGTTCATAATAAAGATGCTCATAATTGAAATTACTCTCTAAAAATTCATCACATTTCTCTACACCTATCTCCCAAAAGAATTTCAACTCATCAATCAACAACTCTAAATATACATCAATATCATTTCCAAGAGCTTTCGGATCAAGATGTTGGAGTTATGTAAATATAGTGCCCTAGAAAGCAAGTGTATTTACGTGTAACTTAATCTTCTTCAGTTACAATTTTATAATGAAAATATTTATTATTAATAAAACAAAAGTGTTTGGTTTTTATGAGCATTATATATCTAGTCATAAGGTATCGAGATTCTTTTGTAAGTAATATACATATATATAGAGATTTATGGGAAACATTTATATTATAAGAATCTAAAATAATAGATTCACAGTTGAATAATCAAGTTGGTTGCTTGATTATGGTGTAGACTATAGTGTTGTGATTTATCTTCATGTAAGTAAAGGAGTTTACTTCAAGGAAATGATGAGTTGTATATCATGATAGTAGTCGACTATCAATAATGGCACTACTAAATGAATCTGGAATCAAGTATGTTTTCAAGAATCAAGTAGGTTGTTACTTTAGTCTAAAAACATACATTTTAGCATTTGCTTATTATGGACCACAATCTTGATGCGTGATAAACTCATATATGTTTCATTATAATTCTTGATATTATCATAATGGATTTTAATGAAGTATTAATCTAGTGTCTGTACGTTGGAATTATTAATTGAAACATGTATCAAGAAACATTTACTCAAATAAAGAGTTTTTAGTGATATCATTACTTCTAGATGTTTTATGGAGATTGGTGATTAAACTGGTGCCAAGAGTTTAATGGACTAGCTACCCATCAAGTCTTAACACCAAGTGAGATATTGTGTGTTAATCACAATATAGAGGCAAAGGGGAGATCTAGAAGGAAAAACCAACAAAAGGGCAAAACGATAATTTTACCTTTTATTGTGTGGATGGCTATAATAAGGTTCATAATAGGGTTTACAATTAGACATATTATTTGAAATATGTGTTGTCATAATATTAGTAATTCAAGAGTTTAACTAATTATCTTTAGTGGAATGACATTTAGTTAACAAGCTAGAATTAATTCTAATGAGATTAAATTAATTATGGGCTTATTAGAGCTTGAATTATCTAAGTCCAATAAGATTCCCCACTTGGCTTCAAGGAAGGTTATCAAGCAAAGTACGAAATATAAATGGAGATTTTAAAGCCTCTGATTGAATGTTAGGCTTGCACTAATTAGTGTTTAATTAGAAGCCCAAATGAACATTTTAAAATGGGCTAGACTTTGGTTTAATTTAATTAATTAGATTAATTATATTAAAACAAATTCTTAAAGAAATGAAAGGAAATTTCGATTTTTAATGGCTGAATGTGCACCTGCACATTTTACATTGAATTGCTAAATAAATATGGTAATTATCATGCATTATCATCATTAAATGGTTTAATGGTTGTCTTTTAATGATATCATGTAGTGTAACCTTTTTAGCATTCATTTGATTAAAGATGAAAAAGGTGTATTTGATGGATGATCTTCCTTCTTTCATCACTAAAATCAAAATTGACATGTCATTTTAGGTTAGTAGTCTTTTGATATAGCCATCTTAAAACAAATGAGAAGAGTCTCGTTTAATTGGCTTCTTTATGTTTGATTAAAGAAAGGTGTGATGCATTGGATACTCTTACTCTTCTATCTTCTTATGCATAACCGAAATTGACAAGGTGATAGAGAGGTGTTCTTGCAATTTTGGATTCTCTCTCCTTTCTTGCATTTGTTAGCCAAATTTTGTATGAGATCATCTTTGGCTTCTTTCTTTTAAGAAAAATCTCCTCCAAAGTTTTCTTCTACTTTTCCACCAAAGGATCTTGTTAACCAAGTTGTCCAAGAAGAATAAGTGGTAGATCGGATTGGTTAAGGATACAATATCGAGAAGAGGAAACAATAACAAGAAGAAGAGGATACATCACTTTGGAGAGGATATATTTTCGAGGATAGGATAGTACAGCGAGGAGTTAAAACTGTAGCGAAGGAGTAAGTAATATAATCTCCATCTTGTTATTATGATAATTATTTTCCATATACCATATCATGTATGGTGGCATGTTGATTGGTTATCTTACTTCCGCCGTGTTATGATTTCTAAAAAAGTTTTGAAATCTACTGTTTAACCAAATCTTGCATGTTTTCTTTTCCGATCCAACAAGTAGTATCGGAGACATTTTTATTATGCATGATTTCGGTTCCTATATGTGTGATGCATAGGTTGGAAATTATTTTTTGTATACTGCATATTTTTATGTGATAGAAATATATATGGTGTATGTTTTGCTCTTTTGGTTGTCCATAGAATTTGTATTTACCATGTAAGATCTCTTCATTTGCTTTGTAACAGGGAGGGTGGTCTATCATCACCATGCTTCTTCCTTGGCTTCATTTTTCAGTTTTATTTGATTTTGTAATGTACAAATTGATGTAATGATGAAGATGAAACAGTCATGGATCGAAGAAATGAAGAGGTAATGGTTTCGGTGTATCCTTTTTTGTATGGGCATCGTTTCGGTTTTGTGAAAACCAAAAATGTTGGATTTTTTTCTATGAATCAAGTTTGAGTTTTATGTCAAAACAAGTGGTGGATTTTTGTTTCAATGAATCAAATTTCGGTTTTGATAAAAAACATAGTGTTGTTTTTCTGTTTTAATGGAACAAGTTTCAGTTTTAATGAAAAAAAGTGCTGAAATTTTTTGTTATGACAAAGATTCAATTTTATGAAAATCTAGTGCTGGATTTTTTGTTTTAAAAGTAACAAAATTTGATTTTATAAAATGTCATTACATTTTTTTACCGAATGGGCTGGGTCATGTGAGCGAAGAGTTCAAAGCGGAAGATCCTAGTCTAAGAAGAATATTTTGGGCCTAAAAGGCTTTTTTGTGTTCTAGGATGGACAATAAGAAGTGGCTTAATTAGTTCATGTGATGAATGGATAAATGAATGCAAATAATATGTGATATTATGCGATTGCATGTCATTTAAAAATTGCCAACTCTAGGCTTTGCCATGCGTTCATTGTATGAGATATATAATAAAACAATATAGGATGGATAATAAATCGCATCTAGATAAGATGGAATTTATTAAAACTTAAAGCCCAAAAAGATTGAGTGAGAAAGGATGCTCATATGAGAGTCCACGGTCTCCAAATGATGGCCCATTTGCATATGGTGAAGTGTTACTGCCCACTGGAGGGCATGAATCCTAGATCTTGCATGGTTTGGGTCTCCTTAAGGATAAGTCCACTTATTGATAGCAAATGTGACCTCCCACCGAGGCATGGTTTGTAAGTACCTGTAGTGAATGAATCAAATGGTTAAACACTCAACATTTTTTGTCAATAACTTGCCCACCGTAGCTCTGTTAGTAAAAGTATGGACCAAATTATGATGCTTCTCAAAAAGTTGGGTATGAAGATGCTTGGTAGTTTTTTAAGTGGCAGGTCCCAATCTTTCTTTTAATGGACAAGATGGCCCACCATCACTTAGTTTGTTATAGATAAGAAAAATAACTGTCATATAAAGTTTTAAATTTTTTAAGTTTTTTTAAATCTATCATCATGCATCATGATTTTATACAATGTTCCAATATTATTGACTAGTATGCTTATGATTTAATAATTTACATTTTTAGACATAATCAACCACAAAATGAATCCACTCACTTTGCTCTTGCCAAATAACAAATTGGAAACGGAGAGAATTTTAATGAATAGAGATGTAATCTTGACATTGTTCTTCAATATGAAAGCATTTTATGGGTATTAACTGAAAATGAGCCTACACCTCCGGGAGGAGATTCAACTCCTAATCTAGTCCAACAATATGAGCATTAGCAGAATGCTGACAAGACTACAAAGTATTATATTCTAGTTTCTATTAGCAGCATATTGCAAAAAAAATTGCTTGTATGAAAACTGTTAGTGCAATGGTCCATCACCTATATGAGATGTTTGGTGTGAGGACTAGGTCTGCAAGTGTGAAAGATATCCAAACCTTTTATAATCTCATAAAAAAAACCTAATGAACTAGTGCAGGATTACATGCTTAAGG
>JANSVA010113164.1:0-10127 GCA_025504915.1 Erythroxylum reticulatum
CATAAAAACATTTATTTATACACAATTGTAATAATGGACTATGTACAATGCATGCTCAATGACAATCCTAGGTATATTTCCATTATTCTCATTACGTGATCATTCATATATAAAAACTCACATATGTATGATTGGAACTTAGGTTTACACCTCAATAAAACAAATTAAATATAAGTTCATAACTCAATAGATCATTCTAGATTATTTAAAAAACAGATTTTTCGGTCCATTTTACATGATCATTAAGACAAAGAAAATGAAGTATTTAGGCATCACCTTTTTCTAAAAAATGTTCCTCTATGTATTAAGTTTCTAGTGACACCAAGTTCATACAATTTGATTCAGTATTTTTAAAGTTATACTCAAAATACTTCGAACTATTCTTAAACTACAATAGTACTCTGTACTCAACTTCAAGTTAGATTTTGGAATTCTTAGAGATAGAATTAAAATTTAATTCTTCAGTAAATTTGTATCCATATGAATAAAAAATCATCTTATTTGGATATCTACAGATCAAAATATGGCTAAAATACTAATGTCTGTTCAATGAAAACACTCCATTTAACAATATTCCAGCACACTTCATCATCCTAATTTCATCAATCAGTCTTTTCCTAATGAATTCAGATAACTATAAATTTTAGTGGAGAGGAAGAACAATGCGTGAAGAGTTTGTGGTTCACTCAAGTCATTTGGAAGTTAGAAGAAGAAGTTATAGCTAAAAGAATGAAGGATTTTCAAAATTCTTAACTATCAGTATGCCTTACAATTCCAGCTGGTTCTCCTCTTTCACGATCATGCTTTTTCGGATAGCTTTTCATTATCATGATTGTGCTTTTCTAGATAACTCTTCGTTGTCACGATCGTACACATTTCTCCTCTCGATCATGATTATGCTTTTACATGATCGTGCACTACTTATTTTGTTCTCTCGGTCACGATTGTGCTTGTGACAATCGTGCGATTCCATAGAGAGTTCCTCCCTGTCACGATCATGTTTGTGCACAATTGTGATGATGATGTTCTACAGATTCACATGAAATTGTAGATTTTCATCTCTTCTTCCTTTCTTTTTCTAAATCCATTACTTCTAACTTATTTCCTCTTCCATTTCAGCTTAACTCACTCACAAACAAATCAAAATCCATGATTAATAGAAAACATAAAAAACAGAACCTATCATTTATGCACATTCATCCTATCTTTTGCACTTCTTCATTTTCTACAATTATTTATGCCATTTTTATAAGGCATGTGTCTGAATGTCCTCGGGATGTATGGGTACATGCTCGATGGAATTGGGGTGTTACAACTCAGCTCCATCTTCATCCACCTAGATATTGACTCTCATCCTTTCCTCGTTATTTTCCTTCCTACATGGCTCTTTTCGCTCTTATCTTGTCACTTCATCCTTTCTTGGCATCTCTTTTGTTCTTTTCTTTTTGGAATATGTTGAGATCGCTTCCACCCCTTTAGGAATTCTTCACTACCTTTGCCAAAGAACCCCACCTTTTAGCGCTATCAACACCTCCTTAAAGTTTAGCCTTAGTTTTAAGACCCTACCCTCTTCCCTACTTAAGGCCAGCCTGCTTTCTCTACTCCTCTTAACTTTAGAACCTAACTTTAGGTAATGGAAGAAGCTAAGTCAGAAACTATCCTCCATTATTTTCTTCCTATAGTATCAATTAAGAATTTAATAGTTTCTGCTGGTTTATACTTTCTTAAAAAAGGTGCTACAAAATGGAATGGTATTCTTACGGTTTTTTTAATGGATAAATTCCCACCCAACCTGGTTATGAAATCATGGGGAAACTTTCATATGAAAAAATAAAGTCTATAAGAAGTCCTGTCCAATAGAGAGATCATTTTCCTCTTTAGGTTTATGAATTTACACAAGTCAACAGGATTTTAGGGGTTATCCCTTAGCATGTAAACAATCATCCACTTTTTCCCCCAATTCTAGAATCCAAGCATTTAACTGTATAAGTTAAATTAACATCATGTATTGGTATGGATGAGCATTTATAGGGGCCCCTTTAAGTACTAGGCACCATAAGGTCTCAGGTAACTCACAAGCTTTATAGGGAAATGACTCTATGTAAATGAGGTTGTGATAAATATCAAGCAAATTAATTTCAGCTAAAAATATGTATTGGTGGACACCCTAAGTGCCTTACTTGAAGAAATCACTCTTCACTGATTAATGATGATTTTGAACTAGTTCAAAATTCTATAAAGTTTACATATGCATTACACTTAAATGAAAATTCTCATAAGTTGATACAAAATAGTAACGAGGAAGGGGAGAATGGTGAATCAAAGGTTAACTCACCAATGTAGGAGGCCATTGCTAATATACAGACTAGTAGATCCTGTTCTACTAAAAAAACTCACTTGGACTCCAATGTAGGAGATGACAACTAAAGTATTCTTAAAAATAAATAGGTGGGATCCCCTTCAAACATGAGAATGTAATCAAAAGAACTTAAACCTTCAGAGGATAGTTTAACTAATCAGGATGAATACTCTACAACAACTTGCAAATCTCTAGGTGAATAATAAGAGGTCACCATTAGTGATTTTAAGTCTATATTAAAAAAAAGTCTAATAGGAAGAAGAAGAGCTCTTTAACTTCCTTAACGTCATGACTATCTATTTTTTTTGTCCATGTCGGTAACCAAGTTGAAAGAAGAAAACTACAAGCAATTAAGCTTCTTAAACAAAAAAATGGAAGATGCTAAATATTCACTATTACCACCATTACAGTAAGGTAGTTATAATGTATAATAAGGAGAGAATAGAGGTTACTTGTGCATTAGTGTTGAACGAACAAATCTCAACCATTAAAAAAATTAGAGTAAGGAAACATGTTTCATATCTTTCATCAATGCTTTCAACTATAACTTCCAGAGAACACCCTTTTGGACAAGATTTGGATATATTACCAGCAATATGAGGGCACCCCAGATCATCCTAGGAGACTTTAACACCATTCTTCAACCTTATGAAGCTAAAGGCAATTTATGTCTTTATAACCATACTAATGACCTTAATGAATATGTGGCAGAAATATAAGTGGTGAATCTCAGTGTGAGCAGTAATTTATTTACTTAAAGTAATAATCAAAAGGGTAATGATATGGTAATGGCCAATGATCATTGGCTTTTAAAATTTTTGAGCAAAAAGGTTTATTTTATTAATACCTTGACAATGATCAATCCCTTATGATAGTTTAATTTTCTAATGACCCTTTTAAGAGGTGAACACCCATTTAGATTCAATAACTTTCTAATAGATATGGTGGCTTTAACAAATTTATCCTTTAAAGACTTATCGCTAACATTCGTGGTCACAACATATATGTATGCATGAGGAAGCTTTCCAATGTAAAGGATGAGCTTAAGTGCTTTAATTCAAAGAGAGTGGGCAAAATCATTCAGTCAATTAGAAAACCAAAGGAGAAACTATCAAGAGTTCAACCAATCCTCTACCTGAATCTTACATATTTAAAGCTCCAAAAGGAGAAGAAAATTGCATTAGAAAACCACTTTCTAGCTTTTGATCTAGTCATTCCCTTTTTAGTTTAAAGATCTAGAGTCATCTGGCTTAAGGGTGGGGATAAAAATTCAATTTTCTTCCACATATTTATTCTTACAAAAATCCTCGCCAATAGAATGGTAATCTTAGAAGATGATAGTACAAACTTCATTATAAATAACGTAATTTCTTATTTTTCATCAGAGCTCTAATATAATGTACTTTTTAAAAGCAACTTCTTAACTTTGTTATCCAACACATCATCCCTCTAATGGAAGTTGAATTAATTTCCAAACATTTTAAAGAAAGGGGTATAGAAAGGGAAATGCACTCTTTCAAGCCTCTCATGGAACTAGAGCCCGACAACCTAAATGAATATTTCTTTATTAAAACATTGAACTATCCAAAAGAGATAATAGTGTTAGCTATTCTTGAATTCTTCAAGAATAAGAAGATGTTAAGAGAGCTAAACATGCCACATTTATGCTTAATCCTAAAAAATAATCCCTTAAGTTCATTAAGGAATACAAACATATTGCATTTTGTAACTTTATTTACAAAATAATCTTTAAACTCATTATAAAGAGGCTTAAATAGGTCATAGCAAATCAAGTGGATGCATCATAAGGAGCTTTTCTAGAAGAAAGGTAGATTCAAGATAATATATTGATGTCTCAAGATGTTTTGAAAGGTTACAATAAAAAGCATTCAAGAGGTAATTATACCCTTAAAGTATATTTCAACAAGGCATTCGATTATTTAGATTGGAAGTTCATTTTAAATACACTTAAGGCTTTTAAATTTCCTTAAATTTTTATAAATTGGATAAGGCAACACTTTTCAACTGTTTCTTATAAAGTTCTTACTAATGGAGAGCAAAGAAAAACCATCAATGGAGTAAGGGGATTGTGCCAAGGAGACCCCATTTCACCCTAAATATAGAGGTGCTAATGAGGCTCTTAAGGAGAATATTGTCCAAGTTAAGCACTTTAACTACCATATCTAATATAGGAATCTAAAATGTTTTTTCCTCTCCTTAATAGATGACTTGATCATCTTTTACAAAGTTAAGCTTAACTCTCTTGCCATCCTAATGAATGGCATTAACATCTTCAAGGAAATTTTAGGGATAACAATCAATAGAAAGAAGAGAAATATATACTTATGAATAAGCTCTCATCAAGATGTAGCATAGTTCTTTATCGTTATAGGTTTAAAATCCTTAATACTACCCTTCAAGTATCTAAGGATTCCCATCTCCTCAAAGAAACCAACCTTTACTAAATTTTAGCCATTAATAGAGAATTTTAAGGAAGAATTCAAAGCTAGTCAAGAAAAAAGCTTTCCATATATAAAAGAGCTCAACTTATCAACTTTGTTTTAAACCAACTATATGTATATTGGCCATCACATATAATGCACCCAATAAGCTTCACAAAGATAATGGATAGAATATTGAGGAAATTTCTATAACCAAATAATGCCATAAGAGAAGCTAAGACTAAGGTCAAGTGGAAGGAAATTCACCATCCCAAAGAAGAAAGTGGTAGGAGTACTCTTTTTGAGAACCTTTAATAACATGCTTACAATAAAAATATTTGGAGGCTACTAAAGGAAAGGTAGGCGCTATGGGTAAAGTGGGTGTAAGCTTACTATATTAAAGATAAATGTTTCTAGAGAATACACCCTACATATAACCTGTCTTAGACCATGTAACACATAATTAAGTTGAGGAGAGTTTTCAAAATGGAATTCTCTCATGTGATAAGGAACGACCTAAGCACATAATTCAGGTTAGAAAAATATAACTACTATGATCCCCTAGATACAATTTAAGAACTTCAATACTTAAAGAAAGCCATTCTTGTAAATGAAAAAGTTGAGGCAAGCTTAGTCAATAAGAAATTATACTTTAGACTTTTACCAATAAGGTAAACTATGAACTTCTTGCTTAACTTTATACTTGAGAAAAACAAGGAAGATGAAGTAAAGAGGAGCACAACTCCCTCAAGAACATATACAAATGCTTCTTGCAAAGAGCCATAGAGAACATATCATGCTAAAATGAAATGGCACAATCTGGTATGGTTCCAATAGGCTCTCCCTCAAGCTTCTTTCATCATTTGGCTTACTATAAAGGGAAACTCATGACTATGTATAAGGTACCTAGATTTTTATACATTCATAGCATGTGTGTACTTTATAAACAAGATCATAAAACTATAAAACATCTATTCTTTAAATTTCATTACATCCCGCATATTTGGAAAGACCTTATGGAACTATACTAATTAAGTTTTTCAATAATTGATTAGACAAACATTATAAAATTAGGATGAAGAACCAAGACAAAATGAAGAAGTTCAATCATCTACAAAATCACCCTAGGATACTTAGTTTATAAAATTTGGAAATAACAGAATAACAAAATTTTCAAGAGTTAGGTCATACAAAGGGAAGCATTAAACTCAGACTTCTCAAGCATAATCCATATTAACTTAATAGCTAATAGAATAAATATTAGTTACAAAAATTAAACAAGGACTCTAAGAAAGATTCCATAAACATTGATAAAAACAAATCCATTTGAAAATGGACCCTTGATATATTATGATTTTAAAGTTTTAAATCATAAGTTTATAATGTAGTTATAGTTGGCATTGGTCAATATGGGTCGATCTCACAAGGACTAAAATTACTAGTACTTACTATTTATAATCTAATCTAACAAATTGTTATGATAATGATAAATCAAATACAAAAGTAAAGCAATAATTTAAAACAATTGACTAATAAGAACAAAGATTAAACTCAGAAACAATCAAAGAAAATAGTAGTACCTAGACTTTAAATGCCGCTAGGACTACTCATACAATCATGATTTCACTACTTAATGTAATATATAGTTTATTGGACCATGGAAATTCCTATCTTATACTAATATCTTTTTTTAAAATAACTACACCTAATCCTTAGTTGATAAACTGAAATTTCTTCTAGCTAAAACTCCTAAGATTACATTAATCAATTTGTGAATTTCAATTATACCTTGGGATGAGATTAATAAAAGATTTGGACATCATTTTAATAAGAATCATGAAGAAAATTACAATTTTTAGAGGAACAGATGCTTGCATACATAAGGATCAAATGTAACAAGTGAAATAGCTTGATTTACGATTATATAAAAGACCAAATGGAAGTTAAAAAACAAACAAAAAGATCCATGATTTAGCGACATGTTCATATTAAAGGCTATTTATTAATTTTGAAAAAAAAGAAGATCTATGAATTATTAACACAATTATGGTAGAGTTTGTGTTTATCAACCAAACGAAAAAATTAAGCCTAAGGTTTGGGCCACATTTATGCCCCAGTCTATGTCTTAGGAGAAGAAGTATATATTTTAGTGTTAAAACTCTAATTTTTGCAAGAATTTAGATAAATTTTAGGGAAAATATATATTATAAATACCTTTTTCTCTCAAAATCTAAGATTAGCCATTAGGGGGGCTTATGCAACCCTTAGAAACTCAATCATAAGTTGTTTTTAATTAATGAATCCAAATACAAATGTCATTTCAGTGTATCAAACTATTAGGGAGAATCGAGAGTTCATCTATATTTATTTCTATAATGACTTCTTTTTTTTAATTCTTTTGTTTTGAATATGTTTTATGGATAAATATTTTTCTATGTTTAGATTGAGAAAATTAGATATATGACATACTTTTACTGTAACATCCCATTCCCATACTAAGGGTTAGAGCTCTAGATTTCAATAATGGAGAAAATGTCAATGAGATATTAGAAGAAATGCATTTCATGCTCATGCTTAATGTAGCATGCACACATATGTGAATAGTGAATTTTGCATATAAAAATGATTGTACATGCATTCATTGACATTTCTGGGTATAATTGTTTGTAAATGTGATTTTCTGGAAATTGTGAATTTATTTGTATTGAAAATTGATTTGGAGAGTGTATTTATTGATTTAGAAATTTAGAAATTTTAGGAAAATTTTCTAAAAATTATTGGGTATTTTTGGACTAGAAAAATTGTCAGGTGGCAAAACGATTGCTAAATGGTAGTAGAAATAAGAGTCAAATGATAATGGAAATTTTTATATGTGACGCTAAGATTTAATGACTTATGTCATTGAAAATTGGAATATAATTAGAGTAGAAATTTGAGAAAAAATGGACTAGTTATTAAAGTGGACCAAATGGAACCATAGGGAAGTGACATATGTTACTCGCCACACCACTTATTTTAAATCACTATAGTCATTAAGTGAAAGACCCACCTTTAGTCTTTCACTTGCTATTGTCTCTTATTTTCGTTAGCTTCATTTCTTCACCTTCTTCATTCACTTTCTTCTTCACTCATGACATCCTACCCTTACCTTCTTATGTTAATGTTTGTTCTTCTCTTTTACCTTGTTTCTTCAAGATTCATTGCCTCCTTCTTCTTGTTGCTAAAAGACCAAACATATTCCACCTTAAAAAGGTGAAGATCAAGTTTGTTGGAGGAGTTAGGGTTTCATGGTGATTTGAAGATTTGGAAGCTAAACAAGTGAGTATAAGCATCACTTTTCTTGAATTGATGAATGAAACATGTTTTGTTGATAGTTAAGAGTTAATTATTGAAAAAATGAGGATGGGTTCATGATGAAACCTGGATGAGAAATGGGGATAGATTTATGCCTTGCTTTTATGCATCTGTGGAAGTTTGCCGTGGCAAACTTTTGGGAATTCTCCACTGCAAACTTGAAGGATTAGCTAGGATTTCTTTCGAGTAAAGTTCTCCGTGGCTAACTTTAGGTTTCACTGTGGCGAACCTGTGAAAATTTCACGAGAATTCCTCTCTGGAGGAGTTCACTGCGGTGAACTTTTCTCTACACTGAATATGTTTTGGTATTTTGGGAATATATTCTTCTGTAGTGATCAAAATGGACTAAGTTTTGACTCGTAGTAAACTAGAGACATAGGGTTACAAATTATAGGAGAAATAAAATTCTAAATCGGACTCTAAAAGTTTTAATTTGTGGGTGGAAGTTGAGTATAAGATACTGTCTCAGAATAAAAATAGTCTGAATATATGTGGAGTATAAATTTCACAATAATGAATCAAATTGAATGATCTTGGTGTCATTAGAAACATAATAAATAGGGTAGAAATTTTATAGAAGAAAGTTTTATCAAATTTCCCCATTGGCATTGTCTAAATGATCAAGAATAGTTGACCCAAAAGTCAGTTTTCAAGAAAAATCTGGAATTTTGATCAATGAGTTATGAATTGTAATGCTTATGGTTCTATTGGGATATAGACCATAAGTATACATGGTACTTATGTGAGTTGGTAATACAAATGTTTATGTGATGAGAATAATGGATAGATACTCGGGATTGTCATGAACATGCATTGTGCATATTTTATATACATACATGTGTATTGTAAAACACTTATAATTATGCAAATTGTGATATATGTGTATGGTATTTGATATAAAGGAGCAACTAGAGCGTCAACCTCTAGATGTTGTTGGAATTTCCAGGCATTAGCTTCGGGAGTAACTTATGAGTAACCTAGACAGTCTTACTTAATTACTTGTTTGCTTAAATTCTATTAGAAATGATTGAATGAGTGTTTTGATTGTTGATTTCGGACAATGAAGGTTCGATGACTGTGAAATTGGAATGGGATACTATGTGGTTCATAATATGATTGATTATGATAGATGCAGTCTATACATGAATGCATGATTAGATAATGACGGTTGTGACCAGAATAGCCACCGATCAGAGCTTAAAGCTTAAAGTGTGAAAAAGAGCCTCGAGCTCAGAAAGTGATTAAGAGCCTAAGGCTCACTATGTAAAATGAGCCCCATATCCTCATCGGATAAGGGACAGTTATCAATGAGCCTGGTATCCAAATAGATCCAGAATAGTTTAGGCACTCGGTCATAACAACATAACAATTAAAAAAGAGTCTCATGAACATTTCATATGCATTTTTGTTAGGTATGTTTCATTTATTGAAATCCAAAATTGCCTATGCTTAAGTGAAAATGTGATATATGATCAATTATGCAAAAATATGATTATATGTTACATATGTTTTCCTTATTTTGTAGCAAAAAGAGTTTCCACAATTATTGTAACTTGGGTATTTGAGCATTTCTGTTTTGCAATAACTTTCCAGATTGAAGATGTTTGTAATGTAATGAATCTATTACTACAAGTACTCTATAATTGTAATGGACCCAAATGGCTATTGAAATCCAGATGATTGTATTACTGTGATTGAAAAAGTTTATGACTAAAACAGGCCCGATTTGGTGATTGATTTCTGTGTACACATTTAATATTTTTGGAAAAAAAGTTATACTGAGTTTTTGACTAATTAACCTTACTAGCATGCCACTTTGGTGGGATGTTCACTCAGATATTACTCAGGTTGTCGGGTACGCGTCTCACGAGAGTGGGGTGCTACATTGGTTGGTATCAGAGCGTAGAATTATTATCTTATATGGGCGTTTTCTGAAATATGTGTCATGTTATATGCATTTTAGACATGTCATA
>JANSVA010113192.1:0-10126 GCA_025504915.1 Erythroxylum reticulatum
CATGGCTATGGAATTTTCTGGATGGTAGTGAGCCATGTTGACAACATTTTCTTCATGTTCATTTCATTTTCTTGTCTTCTTCTTGCTTTTAATTTTCTTCTTCTTTATGCTCCATGAATCAATAGAGTATGGAAGTAGAGAAGATGGCTTCAATGGACGTGCATTTGGGTCACTTTAGTTCTTTCACTTCTGAAATATACCTAAGATCAAATATGAGCTAAAGCGAGTATCCTACGCATTTTTAACGCATTAATCACTAAGTGTAGTATATCAAATGAATAAACACTTAAACATATATTAGTTAGACCATGCTTTTGCTCAACCCCTCAAGGTAAAAGAAAAATCTTAACCTTATAGCATTGTAAAACGTCCCATTAAACCTAAAGGTGTCACAGATCTCCAAGAAGTTAGCATGATGGGTGTTAGGATCTTCGTTTGACAACTCATAAAACTGCACACTGCTTTGAAGTATGATGAGGAGTGTCGGCTTGATTTCAAAGTTATTGGCTTGAACTGTAAGCCTTGCAACTCGTTGAGGACTGAAACCTGACCTCATAAAGTCCATTATTGTCCACTCAGCTCCTCCTTGCTCTCCGTCTTCTGCCATATTCCTTTGTATTCTATCTTGACGTCTAGCTCTTCTTAGCTCTCCTTCATTCCTTGTAATATCTGAAAACTCTTATTCACTAAGCTCGTTAGACCTTCTTGTGCTCCTTGTGTTCATATACTTGCAAAAATGCAAGGAAGAGTATGAAACACTCTTAGATCAAAGTTACCCAAACTAAACAAGATGCTAAACAAAACAATCTCTGACAAGGGGGACAAAAACTTATTGAATATAAAAACAAACTATTTGTTTTATGCTAAAATTCACAAGTATCTAATTTGTTACTTGTAATAAAAAATGGATATCATCCCATAGAGATTCTACTTAAGCACCGCTTAATTTAGGTTGTAATTCATTTAAGAGTCAAATTTAGATAATAAAACAGAAAAATGCTAAGTCGTCTAATGCTTAGAGAAGAGAATAAAAAGAAATAAAAACTGCATAAGTGAATACGAAAAATAAATATGAAAATTTGATTCAAGAATTATAAAGAGGAAATTTTAACAAAACAGAATTAAATTGAGCAGTCACACAAGTTAAAAAGGAAATCCGTTAAGAGAGTTAATCAAGTTATAAAAGAGGGGATTTTACCTATCATTGATGCTAATTTAGGCATTTATGTGTTTATGGGGTGTTAGTTTTAGACAGTTGTAGGGTTGACTACTTTCTTTCGAGTTATAATCATTAAACCCTAAATTGTAAACCCTAATCGAATTATAGAACTTCTAATCTCTCAATTCGCAAATTACCTACAATTTTAATTACTTCTAATGCTCTATAATAAACAATTGAGTCTTGTACGAGATCTCCCTCCATAAAATTACTGACTAGATTGATTAAGTGATTAATTAGATCACCTAACTGTCATTAATTCGATTTAATCATTTTTATCTAGCTCACCTCTTGGTTTGTTACCAAAACATGCAAATACATTAATTAATCACAACAACCAAACCAATAAACACAAAAATAACTAAATTAACATTAACTCAAAGTAAAATCCCAAAGGAGAGTTTAGAACATTATCAATAACCCGAAATCCATTTGCATACAATCTATATCAACTTTATGAACAAATCGGGAAGGTAGCGGCATCAAGATACCACTTAATCTGGGGAACAGTGGCATCAAGATCCACTTCTTCTTCCTCCTCCTCCTTCTTCTTCTCCTCTCTCTCTCACTCTCTCTCTTCTCTTTCTTTTTAGGGTTTCCAAATGGAGACTAATTGTATAGCTCCTTTGTAGGGTTACATTATAATGCTTGTATATTCTTTTCCAATTAAGGTAACCCTAGTGTCTTTTTAGGGTTCGAAATGTCCCTCCAAAACTTGAATATGTAAGTGATCCCATGTCTGTCTTCACATAGGCCATGATCGTCGTGTCCTTGGGTTATTGTCCGGGTCTTCTCTGATTCTCCTTTGAATGCCCTAACACACTAACAAACTCATCACGGCACCTCTATATATAAAATTGAAGCTCAAATACATGTTCTCATATAAAGAAACACTAAAACCATAAATATTTATGAACTAACACAATTCTTAACCTAAACACACACTAAACAATCAAATTAACCTCTAAAAACACAATAAACTACCTACAAAATACAATGCAATCTACACTTATCAGTAGACTAAGCTTGATAGCCTTATAATTATCTTGGTTACCATTTTTAGGTTTCCAGCCTATTAGATCGATTCATAATAAGAGTTGGCTTCTTTCCTTAAGCCAAAAGTTCTCCTCAGTTTACTCCATATGTTTGTTGTATACCTGTACCTCACTAGCAAATGATCCAGAGATTCTAGGATATGATTAAACAATTCACACTCGAAAGAATTGATTGGAAACTTAATTCTATCTTTAGTAAGGAGTTTCCCTATCAACCCCGTCTAGAGTATAAATGAATGAGATGGATTAATATCAGTATCCCAAGTTAAAATTTTCCATTCCACCTTGTTGCTTGGTTCCTTTTGAAGAAATGTTCTACAAGTCTTGGAGTTAAATGTATTTTAACCATATACAGTCCACAGCACCTCATATTGAGTTATTTCCTGATATACTGGTACATTCCTGATTAGAATGTATACATTCTTGCTATTATAATAAGGTCAATAAAATCAATTATTCTTGATCATCTTGCTTTCCTTATTATAAGGACTAACAACCATCTTTAACTATTAAATTTCCTCAATTTTTTATAAAGGTCCTTTAGACTACCAGCTATCAAACCAAAACATTGTTTGTTCCCCATTCCTAATCTTATGGAAAATGAGATCCTGCATCCATTGTCTTGTTCTTAATATTTTTTTTGAAATTCCATGACATATTCTATTTAATCTCTAGCTTATATACCCCAACTCTTAATGAACACACTGTGTATTTATTTAACCTAGGATTCATTCTTCTTGCTACATAATCTCCATTAATTCTCTTTAGTAGACTAACTTGGTTTAACAACTCAACTGAATATATTCCCAACCCTCCTTGATCGTTAGGCTTACATAGTGTACTGTAGTTTACTTTAGCCTTATTACTTCCATTCCCTAATCCATTTTATAAGAAGTCACTTAACTTCCTATTATTCTCCTTAAGAACACTCTTTGGGAGAGATATATTGCTAATTCAATAGCTTGCTAATTTACTCAAGATTTTCTAGACTAACTGTAGTCTTCAACCATAACTAAGATGTTTATTACACCAATGGTTGATTCTTCTCTGAAATGATTCCATCATAGGTCTATAAGCTAAAGCACTGATTCTTTTTTATGACATAGGCACTCCAAGGTACTTAATTAGGAGACTTCCTTACTCCATTCTTTTCCTCATTACTTGAGTAGTAACTTCAATCCCACAATTTGATGATAGGTAAAAACATCTTCTACTTATATTGCTTTTTAATCCTAACATCATTTTAAAATCCTCCATTTATTGCAAGAGAAGATTGATTGATTGCTTTTCATCCTTACATAATAATAACAGATCATCCGCATAAGTAAGGTAAGTTATTTTGTTACCTTTACATCTGTGATGATATTGAAATCTTGAGCTATATCACATTTCACTACAAGAAAAGCATGAATTAGCGACGAAAAATATACCATTGCAAATTACTGACTGGAAATCCATTTCTATCTATAAAGTTAACGGGAAAATTTTTGTTTAGTGGTGGTACTAATATCTGTCACTAAATATGGAGGGAAATCATCCTAACAAATTTTGCGATGGACTTTAGCAACAATATAAGATGTCTGTTGATAAAGAAGGCAACTTTAGCATTGGTATAAGATATTTGTTGGTAAAAAATGTGAGAATTGTTGGCATAATAAAAAAATTTTGGATTTACCGATGGAAATGTGTCGTTGGCAAATTTCGTCGGTAAATTTAAACCAAACATTGTCATTTTCTTTAACTTTAAACTCACCCAACATCCCCTCAGTTGCATCTTTTTCTTCCTTCTTCCTCCTGCACCTCCTCTTCGGTTTTCTTCTCTCCAATTTCTATATTGTGGACTCCTCTTTCTCTCGTCAACATTGTCTTCTCCAGCCATTCTCATCGTGTCTTTCAGTGGAGGTATTTTTGTAACCACTGTTATGTGTTTTTTAGTTTATTGGATAAAAGACCTTGCGCATCTTTCTCCATTAAGAACCATAGGGGCTCTAAGCTATGTCATTTGTATCCAAATAGCTTAATCTAGCAGTGAGAGGTGGGTTGCAGTTTGTAATGATTTTATCTTGGTCTCAAACAACTTCTCTGATTAGGTTCAGGGAGCTAACCACGAGACACAATTTATTAATAAGGCAAAGCTTATAGATGGGTTCATAAACACTAGCTAATTCTGCAAAATCTCGATGAATGTCTTAGCTAAGAAATGGAAGGTATCCAATTATTGACAATCCCCGAGGACCTGGTGGCAGTGGAGCCACATCCTTCTTTATTTTCTTAAATTTCCACTAGAACCATAATATAATAAGTGTTGCGATTAGTACAAAGAGATTTAGCAAAGTTTTCTTCATGGTGGATTCCAGAGAAACTGAACAAAGTAATTACCAACGGAATAACCAAATTCTTCAGTAATTTTATGATGAAAAATCTTCTTTGTCGATAAACTTACCAACCAAATAAAATAACCATCGGTATATTCGCTGACGGTATAGAAAATTTTTGTCTGTAAATTTATATATGGCCATATTTTCGACGCCTCTGTCGGTCAGTAAATTCCATTATTAAATAAGCTTTTCGAAAGAATATGTACAAATTCTGTCGGCAATTTTCATCACTAAACTCTATTTTTCTTGTAACATTCCTTATAATTATGATCGAGAGGACATCCATACATAACACAAATAGGTTAAGGGATAGAGGATCCTTTTTCCTAAGCACTCTTTTAGACCTGACCAACTTGGTAGGTTGGTCATTCACCAAAATAGTAAGGCAAGCTATAATCACACATACTTCAACCTATTTTCTGAACAAAAGGGGGTATCCTACTACCTTCAAAATGCTAAAGATGAAACTCCAATTGATTGATTCATATGACTTAGCCAAGTCTATGTTTATTATGCAATTCTTCACCTTTATCTTAGTAATGTAACTTTGAAGAATCCCTTAATAAAGTAGTATGTTTATGCTTATTGTTCTCCCTCCAATGAAAGCATTTTCAATTGTATTAATGATGTTTCCTAAACTCCTCTTTAGCCTACTTGCAAGTATCTTAGTGATAGTTTTGTAGAGTATATTGCAGCAAGCAGTTGGCCTGAAATGTTCAAGCCTACAAGCATTGGGATAGTTAGGGACCAACCTCACAAAGGTTTTATTCAATTCTTTCAATATATTTCCTTTTCTAAAAAACTCCTTTATTGCTTTTGTGACTTCCTCCTCTAATATATCTTAGTTTCTCTGGAAGAACCTCCTAGTATAGATATTTGGACTTGGGGCTTTATCAAGATTCAGTGAAAATAATGCTTCTTTGATCTCTTCCCCTGATATTTCTTTGATTGTTTTTTCCTTACCCTCTTATAATATCTGCCTTATTTTCCTTATTATGTCATCTAGAATAATCTTTACTTTCCCTTTTAACCTATATTAATTATTGAAGTACAAATGTAAGTCTTTTTTTAGTCTCCTAGTTTTGGTGTTTTTTTCCTTAATCATCTTCCAGGCACTAGATTTGGTTTTTATTCCTCCTTGTTCTGATTAAGTTCATGAAGTATTTTATGTAGGAAGCCCTTCTTTCAACCAAATCATCCTTGATTTTTTCTCAACATTTTGTTTGTATCTTCTAGGGCCTTATTATACTTATTGATTAATGTTTTCTCTTCTTTTCTTAGTTGTAAGTCTTTAGGTCTTGCTAGAACTCTTTTTTGGCATCTTTGTAGTTGCTCTAGTGCTTTTGTAATTGC
Source organism: Erythroxylum reticulatum (assembly GCA_025504915.1). Lineage (NCBI taxonomy): Eukaryota > Viridiplantae > Streptophyta > Magnoliopsida > Malpighiales > Erythroxylaceae > Erythroxylum > Erythroxylum reticulatum. The sequence goes on from JANSVA010113192.1 coordinate 6,006, forward strand.
CTTATGTTCAAGTATTCTATTCTCCTTATTAAGATATTTAAGTCTTTCTTTTACTATCTTTAGTTTCTTGCTTAGCCTGCATTGATCCCTCGGGTCCTGCAATCTCTAAGTTCATTCGCTCCTTTAGAATACTCCTAAACCTTGAGTTGTCCATCAAGTGGTTAAAGACTTTAAAAGTTGTATTCCTTTTATTATTTGAAGTGGTTAAATCCACTAGAATAGGACTATGGTTTTAAGTATTCGGTTCCTCAAATCTTGCAGTACTTATGGGAAATTGAACTAGCCAATCACCATTAACCATGCATTTATTGAGTTTCTTTAGTAAAAACCATCCTTCACTCTCCTTGTTGTCCAAATATACTTATTTCCATAGTATTTAAGATCTATCAACCTAGTGAGGTTTATTAAGTCTCGTAACTCCTAATAATTTTGCTTTACCTAGTTTTTGCCTCCCTAAGTCTCATTTACCTAAAGTGTGCAATTAAAGTCCCTAACTACTGACCAGGCGACAGTGATTTTATTGCTACTCCTCACTAATTCCGCTCATAGGGACTATCTCTGGAGCATATAGTTTAATGTATATACTGTTATAACAATGATGTTTCTACTAGAGTCCTTAATCACCATTTCATAGTTATCATTTAGTATGTACTATACCAGTTTATCATCTTTATTTTATGAGTATTAACATGTACTAAAACTCTCCCTCTTACATGTTTATCATGGTTAGAAATTACCTTTTAGTTTCCCCCTAGAAACTGTAGACAATTTTCCATTTATTCCTTTTTTATTTTGGTCTTAAGTAAACCAACAAAATTAGCCTTTTTGTTTGGGATTAACTCCCCAATTGCTAATTGTTTATTTAGGCTATGAAGCCCTTTAACATTCCATACTACAATCTTTATAGTTATTAATTTTTACATGACTTATTCCTCCTTGATTTCCTATTTGCTTCAGAGACATTTCTAGTAAGTTGCTTAGTTCTTGAAGTTTCACCTTTCTCTATTAAAGGGATCTTGTCTACTGCATTTTGATCTTTATCTAACATTTCTTTCGATTTTCTAAATCCCAAAGGTCCCTTCTTTTTTTTAATAATGGACTACTGTCATCTTCATTTTGATCCTCATTCATTGCATTCACCATCCTCTTTGCTTTATCTGGACTTTTGACCTGGTATTGCCTTTATTTGTTTCCCCGTCCTCTATATTTTCTCTTCCCATTTGCTCAGCCTCTAGTCCTTTATCCTTATTCTCTTTATGGTTCTCTATTCTCCTCCAAATCATTCCCTCCTACTTAATCTTTAGCTTCCATATATATAAAAATTTAAAATATCTTGCTCCAAATCTCCATTGTTATGGTGTTAATAACTTTCAAAGAGGGGAACTCTGTGATGTTTTTTTATGGGGGTGCAATTAATATGCTTCTTATGGTATTTTGTTTGTCTTTCTGAAGGTTGTTGGTGTCATAGTTTGTAAGGTTACAATGATTGGTTGTCAGCTAGGAGGTGGTATATGTTACAAGGATTTAGGGGATAATGTTGTCGAAATGTGATGTTGAGGTGGGGGGATAAGGCTATCAGAATGGTGTTGCCGGGTCAGAGGGGGGAGACTCTCATTGGAAGCCTACAATAAAGCCAAAATATACTATGCTACTTTTTGCCAAAACTTGCTAGTCACTAACTTATCCATATCATATAATTAACAAATTACTTCCATAAAGTGTATATGATAATCTTGTTAAAATAGACTAAAGATATTCATTAATTATATCCTCACAAAAAAAGTATATTTCTCATAATTAACTTCATGAACATGTTTACTCTTCTATTAAACAGAGAATTCAATCCTTTAGTTTTTTAAAACTTTATCTATTGTTTGATGATTAAGGATCTTCTCAACTTATTTTGTCACAATTAAAGAAGCTCCCTTTATCTTACTTATTGTATGATACATTTCATGTGAGCTATAACATTATTGAGATTTTACTAGTAACATGAGTTATAAAATGAATATATATATGTATATATTAAGAAGAATCAAGTAGCTAATAAGTAAGTGTTACAAATAACACTCTAGGAATGCCTTTTATGAAGTGGTTAAGTAGGTGAATATGGAGGAATAAAGGTTAAAAAAAAAACGCTTTCCTACTATTATGATATACATTACATAAGGGCATAAATGTCCATAAAATATAATTAATAAATCACTTCCATAAAGTGTACTTTTCACTCTTGTTAAAATAGAATGAAGATAAGTCATTAATTGGATCCTCATAAAATAAAGCATATTTCTCATAATTATCTTCATGAACATGTTTACTCTTTTATTAAACAAAGAATTCAATCCTTTTTTTTTTACTTTATCTATTATTTGATGATCAAGGATCTTCTTAACTTATTTGTCAATTTTTTTTGTTACAATTAAAGGAGCTCTCTTTATCTTATTGTATGATACATTTCATGTGAGCTATAACATACTTGAGATTTTGCTAATACTCTGACTTATGAAATGAATGACGTAAAAATAGATATTAAGAAGAAACAAGTAGCCAACAAATGTGTGTGATAAATAATATTATAGGAACACCTTTCATAAAGTGGTTAAGTAGGGTGGAAATGTAGGAAATAAAGGGGGAAAAAAAGCTTTCCTAATACTATGATGAGCCTTAAATGGGGCCATTAATATAAACAAGTCTTTTATCAAAAGGGACTGATGGCTTATAACTTGGACAAAACACTTTAAAAGAATAAATAGAAAAGTTAGAATTATCAATTTATACAATAATAGGAGTATGTTATTGTGCCCAAAATAAGTTCTATCCTCCTTACAAGTATACAAGGTAGTTGTAGTTGATTACCTAAGGTCGTCTCCTATGGAGGTGAAATTGGTCCACTCAAATTAATCTTGAATAAAAATAAAAACAGATGCAATCCTAAATATTCTATCCCGATTTGTTAAGTGAAGCCTTTAAAGATAATCACAAAATTAAACTAAAAATAAACTAAATTAATTGGGAGAAAAAACAGATAGATTAATCAAAGTGGGAAACTCTTGAGAATTAATTTCACCAATTTAATCTCCTATGCATCAGTAAAGGGAAATGATCGGATAATTGTCTTACCAGATAGATTAATCAAAGTGGGAAACTCTTGAGAATTAATTTCACCAATTTAATCTCCTATGCATCAGTAAAGGGAAATGATCGGATAATTGTCTTACTAAAATTATCAATTGGATTCTAAAATCAATTCAAATAACAAACAAATCTAACTTTCGTATTCAACAAGTTTATCATCCAAATTAATTATTAAACCAAACTATAATTACCACTCAGGTTAATATATTTCTAATTCTTAACTTAAGCATTTATTTTTTCTCTTTCCATATTAAACTTCTTCTCTTGATCCTTCGTTTAATGCCAAAATGATGTAAAGTTTGGTCATGCTATTACATTCATTTAGTTAAGAAACAATAGAAAACAGAAGACAACAACAAAGTCTTTCAATCATGCATATTTAACTGAAATAGCTACATTAATCCTCAAGAAAAAGAGATTAACCCATTATGGAAATAACAAGATTCATCATCTTCATATACTTCAATCACATGTTTATTACTATAAGAGAAGTATTAAAGCAACAAACCAAGGAAATAACCAAATAAACTATCAAAAAGCTAACGGAGTATGAGTATATCAATTACATAGGAGTTAGTTCAGTAAAAAAAATAGAGAAATAACAAACAGAATGAGCAAACAAGTGTTTAGATGAGGTTATTACCGTGATCTCTTGCCATCTTATGTTTTCTACATTGGCTCTAGCCTTTTACCTTTGCTTAGTTCTAACACAGATGCTCAACTGCTTATGCTGCTTCCACCTCTCTAATGTTTTTCTTTTTCTCTTCTCAGCCTACTCTGTTTCTCCTCCTCCTTTTCTCTATCTTTTTTGTTTCCCTGAATAAGTCCCAGTGTGTTTGTGTATAGAATGTGCAGAATGATAGAATGAACTACCACCTTCCTCTCTTCTTTCTATTTGTAGTCTCATTTTAGGTATAAGTTTTTTAGCCTTCAACTTGTAGATGCCATATAATAATTAGACAAATTAAAGGAAAAACATGTCATGG
>JANSVA010113299.1:0-10123 GCA_025504915.1 Erythroxylum reticulatum
AAGTAAACAATCACAATGTATTGCAATTAACTTCTATATACTTGTATAAAACAATAGAAATTTAAAATTGAGAGTTAAAGAGTAGAGGTTGACAAAGTAATTTTATCGTGGTTCATCCCAAACCGTGGGCTACATCCATTCCTCAAAATCCTTTATGAGATTTCACTATTCTTCTCATAAGTACGATTACTCTTTTTCACAGAGCCTCTTTAGGTGTCTCACACTAAGTATTGTTTTCTCACTTAGCCTCTTCAGGCTCTCAGCTTTTCTTCTTTCTTACAGAAAGATATTGTAAGCTCTGTTACAATAATGATAGCTCTAGTGTTTTGCACAATGAATACAGTGTTTACTAAAGATCAAAAACTTTTTAAAATCTTTAACTTTTTAATCTTCAAATCCGACTTGTATTTATAGCCTTCGTGTTCAACTGCTTTTTGATAACTGCTTCTTGATTCTTGATTTCTTGATTCTTGTAGAAAAAGTTATTTAGAGGAGTTTTGTAACTAACTCAAACTAGTTAACCATTCGACGTAGTATCAGTTCTTCGTCTTAGTTTTTCTTCCGTCTTACTTTCTTTCGTCTTTCTTCTTCATCCAATTCCGTCTCACTTTCTTTCGTCTTACTTCTACTTCCGCTTCCGTCTTACTTTCTTTCTGATCAAAATGGTTCAACAATTTAATATTATTATTATTTGAATGTCATCAAAATTATTAGACGTGAAGTCATTTTGACTCAATAGATAAGATTTTGAGCCTTATTTGACTAACACATCTATATCAGTCTCATTTTCTTTTGATAATGTGTGACCTTCATGACATGTGCTTCTCGATTTTGAATTGAATTTCTGTTCGAGACCATATTTTTATCATATGCATTAACATGGATATGATTAGGCATTCTTTGTTTTTCATAAACTTCATTGGTCAAATAACCTATCCTATTGACATGATTTTTCCCTTGATAAGCCCCTTTGACCTTTAACCTTTCCTTTTGTGTAAACCACATTTTATGCTTTTAAACTTAACCAAATGTCCTAACCAAGTCATAAAGCTAGTGGAACATTTGTGATCGTTGAGTTTATGGCTGTCTATGGGGGTGTACATAGTGAGGGTTGGTTATAATGTTGGGATGCTATTTTATGTCTTATCATTAAAATTCCCATGTTGATGTAGTTTATTTTATTTTTTTATAAGGAAAAGAAATAAAAAGAAAAAAGGAAAAGAAAAGAAAATGAAAAAAGACAAAAAGGAAGAAAAAAAATTAAAATAAATGTATCAAGGAAGAGTTGTATATGTGTTAAAAAGTTATTTAAGGTTTATGCATCTTCCTAGAGTTGTAATGGATGTGTTATTTGAGAATGTTGAATATGAGGTAGAGGTTGGCTTAGAAGGTTCACTCTTATGATTTCATTGGCATAAATTGTATGAGTGATTCCTTCAGATTAATATATGCTTCATGTGGTTGCGTATGAGAGCTGAATAAAGATGTGAAATATAAATGTTGCATTCGTCATAGCTGAAGGTAACTAGTTTGTGATGAGTGTTGCTTTGTTTCACTAGCTTTGATGGCTTACATGCTACTTGACCCAAATATATCTCACCTTACCTTTGCCTACATTATAACCTTGAAAAGTCCTTTGATTCATGATTTTGCATATGAACATTAGTGGTGGAGAAATGAAATGATATGTAAAGTTGTGAATTGTCATGATCATGAATGGTGTTGAGGGTACCATGGATATATTTTAATTAAACACATTTTCTGAGTCTACCATTAGATTGCTCAGTTTGTGAAGATATTGAATGTTGATTGATCATGAGTAAAAGCTTGGAATGTTGATTTCTTGTTATGATTTTTGGAAGTTATTCATCTTTGTTTATGATTATATAGTCTTGGAAAAATATGGAAGTTGAGTCAATGTTTCGGGTTTTTTATCTTACTTTAGATGTTTTGCTCAAGGACGGATAAAAGCTAAATGTGGGAGAAATTGATATGTGTTTAATTATTGATATATTTAATTATTTACACTTAGCAATTATTGATAAAAAAATGTTTAAGATACTCACTTTAATTCATATATGATTTTAGGTGCAATTTGGAAGCAAAGAAATTAAAGTGAGTCGAAAGCACCAGATATGGGTCGTTTTATGAGTACTTATTTTTGCTTGCCTTTATGGATGAAAAAGAAAAAATAAAAATAAATAAAAGACAAGCAAAATGGATCACAAAGAAGGAAGCAAGGAGAATTAAATGACAACACATATAGGAGAAGCTAGAAGACCAAAACAGTGTGAGCAAGGATGTGTTTCGGTAAAGGGGAGCTACGAAGGATTTAAGTGTGAGAGCAACATTAAATTTTCCAATGAAGATATACAGAGTGCGGTTAGCACAAGACAGCATGAGTGGAGGTCTGCGTTAAACATAGACAAGGTGCGGTATTTTGGGCGAGACACAAAGGAGTAGTGCAGGAGTGCAGTGGAGCTGCAGGTGTAAGGAGAGGATCTTTGGCTTGCTGGAGAAACATGGCAGGTCTGGAGAAGAGAAGTGTAATAAACAGTGAAAAACTCCAACATTAAATCGTCACATCAGGAACAATGGCGAGGTTGGGCTGAAACAAATCAAGATTTAATTAAGGAGTTTTGGCTAGGAATTGAAATGGGGGATGAAGCCTTTTTTCGAGAAAGATCCATGAAGAGTTGGACGTCCTGACGCCGGTTCGGAGGCGACATCGACACTGATGACCCGAGTTAAGTACTTTTTAATTATTTTGTTATTTCTTTCTCTCATTAGGAATTGATTGTGTTATCCTATGTTAATTGATTTGGGATTTGTATATGGATAATCAGATTTTCGTTATTATTCGGTTATTTTTGTATGAACTTATTGGGTATTGTGAGTTGATTATTTTAATGCATTCATTGAATTGTTAATTGAAAACCCATTGCTAGAATTTCGATATAATTCGTAATTATTATGTTGAATTTCATGTGTAGTGACTAATGATTCGTAATCATTGGGGATAACATGACCTAGGTTAAATGACGCATTATATGTGGTTGTTACCTTGATTAATCAGTTTTCCTAATTTGTAATGCTATTACCTAATTAAATCTAGAGATCGTATCCTAGGTTGTTCAGTAGTTAGGTTTAATTAACCATCATATCTTGATTAAACAAAACCTAAGCGAAAACTCGGGTTAATTATTAACCCACGATTAATAGTTGGTAGAAGAGGTTAAAGAACAACAAATTAATGAAATATGCTTAATTAGGGTGTAGGCCGAGATTGAACCAAAGAACCGAGTTCCTACCAAATTCCCCACCTTTATCATTTTTGCATGTTTTCTTTAATTTGTTTTTATTAGTTAGTTTCATTTTATTTCCTTCTTTGAAACAATCCAAAACCCCCCTTTTTTCCTAAACACCAGTTAATTTCATTCCATAAACCTTACACACACTCTCTGTGGGATTGACCTAAACTCGCCACTCCTACAGTAGTAGTCTATTTATTTTATTTTGACTAGCGTAATGACACGCGATCAATAGGAATCTCATTATCATGATCTCATCATGATTTAATCCATGTTATGCTTTGTATCAGGGACTTCATTCAATCAATTTAAGATCAACATCAAATCCATAAATGTATGAATATTGAAATAATGAAAAATTCTTTTATTAATCATAAAATGATTTGCACAATAAGTGCTAAAGGTGATTTCCTTTAGAGCACTTCTTTAATAGAAAGAGGATGAAGAAAAGAATGCCAACTCTCCCTATTATTCACCAATTCTTGATATACCATATGTGAACATCAAAAAATCTTTTGAAGATGTTCATGAAAAGAACCTTAGCCTTCAGATTAATGATGATCAAGTGACATTCAACATGAATGATGTATTAAAGAATCCAAAGGAGAGTAGCTCATTCAGGATAATGATGTGTTTGAATCTTCTAAAGAATAAAAGGATGAAGAACAGATGAAAATAAACATCTAGTTTAAAGAAGCTATAAAAGTCTTTATTCATGAAGTGGAAGAAGCAGAGGAGATGAAGGTGATTAAGGAAGAAATAGAGCAACTCACCTTCTTACAGGACAAACTGATAGATTCAATGGAAGATTTAGGAAGTTTTGATATTCCCTATTTTGTTGATAGTTTGTTAATAAAAAGGACATTGCTAAAATTAATTGGTTTTCTCAACTCTATCAATATTTTCTTTTTAATCATTTTTCAAGTTATAGCTTACTTATAGTCTACAAAACTGATGTTAAATGAAAAGGGTAGAAGCAAGATTCTCTTAATTGATCCCAGTTGAGTTCTCAATGATACATAATCAAGATAATTACCATAAATTATAATGTTTAGTAATTAGGTTTAAAATTTTGCATAGTTAGATTTGTTTTAAATTCCAGAATTAGGTTCTTAATGATTTGGAATGTTTTGGAGTGCTAACTCTCTATCTCTTTTAAAGCAATTATAAGATAGGGCAACAATCTCAATTTTCAAGTGCATTTGGTCTCTGCCTCTGCCACATCACCATCTTAGTCACCCTGAAGAGTTTGTGTTCTAACCCTTTTTCTTTTCATTTTTGTTAGTATTTTCTTCTTATGTTTATCATATATTGTGTTTTATTCCCCCTAGTGCATTTATGTACCCTTTTCACATTAGGGACAATGTGTTGCTCAAGTGTGGGGAGGGTTGTGTGCTTTCACCTTGAGTGTGAATTTTGCATATCGAATGATAGTTTGTTTAGGTTGCATGATGTGAATTGTGTGAATGTGTCAATAGCTAGGACTTAACAGGATAGATTAAGCCTTAAACATAGTCTTTTAGGTTGCGAAGATTTATTAGCTTGTGAAATTAATGACCTAAGTTACTTAGGGCCAAATATACTGGTTAATTAGGATATGATGTTAGTCCATTCACCTTTGGAATTTGCTATACTCATTTATAAATTTAAGCCAAAAAAATAAGTGGCATGATTGGTACATTTTCATGAGAATGATTAGCTAAAGCAATAAGGTAGGCAAAATTTTGTGTTAAAACAAAGTTGTATAAATTTTAACTGAAACAACTATTTCGCTACCCTTCATGTTATAAATAGAGCTAGTAGCTAGCTGAGAATGTGATATAGCTGAGTAACCGGATCGACACGCATCACAAATGTGTGCCTTTGTGTAAAAAGGCTATAATGACATTCTAACCAAGCAACTTAATAACAACATAACTTAGTTGAGTAATCAGATTGACAGTTATCACAAATGTTTGCCTTCGCATAAAAAGACTAGGATCATATCCTCAAACCCTACTGAGGAATAGCCACACCTTTGTTTTGACTAAATGATTATCAATGTGAGTGTGCAAAAGATATAGGTGAATAGACTCAACATTAAAATTTTGATTAGTTTGTATATTTAGTCCAAGGTGCTTAGACACGGATCTCACTTGTTAATAATTTAGAACAACCTGAATGATTGGCTTTAGAGTTAAATTTTGTTTCGTGAAGTTGAAGCCATTACCTCATTATTGCATTGTGTGCTTTGTATTTTTGTGTTGGTTGCTATTTTGTTTACCTAAGGATAAGCAAACGTTTAAGTGTGGGGATGTTGATAAATGTAAATTGCATTGTGTTTTAGGGCAAAGTTTGATATATATTTAATCGTTAATTCAATCATTTAGTATATGATTAGGTTAGAATTGTGTTAGTTTGTTAATTATTTACTTTTTACGTGTTTTATGGGTTAGTACTAGCTGTTGAGCCTAAATATTATGTTTTTGAGGTACCTTGATGTGTTTGCAAAGGTTTTAGGGTCAACATCGAAGAACGAAGGAGTTTTGGAAGACATTCAGGCTGAAACAACAACCCATGATTGTGGCTTGATAGTGCACGATAATGACAGAAGACTTAGATATAGGCCCCGATTGTGGCTTACATCGGGAAGACATGCAAACACTTCCAAATTTCGCATTTTGAGGGATTTTTTAGACCTTTCAGACCCTGAAAAAACTCTAGTTCAACTGTAAACACAAAAGAACATAAATAGAACAAGAATAACAAAAAGGACCTTTTGCATTAGCAACTTCTGGAGAAATACCCTAGAGAGAATTGTTGAGAGATTGAGAAATATAAGAAGGAAGAGAGAAGTGGAGAAGAAGTCGACATTTACGTACTTCCAAATCAGAAGTTTTCGACATTACTACCTCCCATCTCCGTTTAGAATCACATTTCCTGTTATTTTCCATTTTAATTACTATATAGAATTGGAAATAGTAGTTGGATGATAGGATTGTGAATGTTGAGATGTTTTAAACAAACATTAAGGTTTTTTAGACTTTGATTAATAAAATATAATTGTTTTATGTTTATTAGAATTGTTGTGATTGATTTCTGTGATTGCATAATTTAGTAATAGACTAAGAGCGTGAATTGAATGAAAAATAATTAAATTAGGTTAACGAGCGTTAGGTGATTTAATGAGAATGAAACATTAATCAAAACGTAATTGAGTGAAGAGAGATCTCGCATAGGTTCCTAATAGTTTATTGGATAACTTCATATCTAATTAGGTTTTAGATAGATTGTAAATTGAGGAATTGTAATTTTCCATAATTTAATTAGGGTTAATGGTTATAACTAGAGAGAGAGTAATCAACTTGATTATGGTTTTCCTGTATGTGTAGTTTTAATATTTTAACCTCGATGTTTCACAGGCGTACGGGTCATTCGCGTAGTATCTAAAGTGTCAATCTCAAGAGGAGGGTTAATCTAATCCTAAACTCTAAAGCCGAAAAAAATCGTAGAAATTCAATTGTAACTAAGCTAAAACAATATCACAATTCAATTAACCAATTCAACTCAAGAATAAATCACGTGATATTAACAGATCAATAAATTGCAATGCACACACCAATAATCAACCTAAGGAACTACCAATTGAGATAAAGGGGAAATTTTTACCTATCTTCAACACCAGCCTAATCATTTATGAAATGTTAGATTATTAGTCCTAGACTATCTTAGGGTTGATTACCCTTACTCGAGTTGTAAACAAAAGCCCTAAATTATAAACCCTAATCAAATTATGGAAAATTGAAATTTGCACATTCACAATTTATCTAAACCCTAATTAGATCTAAAGTTTTCTACTAGACTACAGGAACCTATTGAGATCTCTCATCACACAATTACCGAATTAATTGACTTCTCGTTTTTATTAAATTACCTAACTCTCGTTAGCCCAATTTAATTATTTTTCATCAGTTCACTCTCTCAGTTTATTACCGATTTATCAAAATGTAGAAATCAATCACAATGAATCCAATTCACATAAACAATCAGATTTTTATTGGATCAAAAATAAAAATAACCTAAAGGTGAGTTTAGACATTCCTCAACATTCATAAATCCTATCTCAATAGCTATTCCAATTATATACATAGATAAAAATGGAAATACATTGAAAAATAGATCCGATAGATGATGGAGGTATTAACGACAGGAAAACTCCTATTCTAGGAAGTATTTTGTGTAGGCTTCTTCTCCACATCTCTCTTCCTTTGTCTCTTTCTTAATCTTTTGATGAACTCTCTAAAGGGTTTCTTGTTGGTGGCTGATGCAAAAAGCTCCTCATCTTTTTTGTCTCAATCTTTATATACTTGATGTGTTTTGGGTAGCCCTAGGGTTTTTCTCAGGTCAAAAAGTTTGAAAAATCCCTTACAACTCGACTTTTCTGTGTGTATGTGCATTTGTCCATTGAGGGTCACGATTCAATCGTGGCCCTACAGGCCACGATCATGATAGGCAAGCCACGATCATAGGCCAAGTCTTATGCTTCTGTCACGATTGAAGTAAATCACACGTTAATATAGACTTTACGTTCAATAGACAAAATGCACAAGAAGGGGAGTTAAATTGTGTATTCTTTTGCGTGAATACAATCCCCTTTCAAATTCCTTTGAAAAATATTTTTTTCAAAAACTATTAAGTAAACAATCATAATATATTGCAATTAACTTCTATATACTTGTATAAAACAATAGAAATTGAAAGTTGAGAGTTAGAGAGTAGATGTTAACACAGTGATTTCATCCTGGTTCACCCCAAATCCTAGGCTACGTCCAGTACTCAGAAACCTTTATGAAATTTCACTATTCTTATCACAAGTACAAGTATTCTTTTTCACAGAGCCTTTTCAGGTCTCTTACACCAAGTATTGTTTTTCTCACTTAACCTCTTCAGGCTCTCAACTTTTCTTCTTTCTTACAAAAAGATATTGCGAGCTCTGTTACAGTAATGATCGCTCTAGTGTTTTGCATAATGAATATAGTGTTTGTTAAAGATCAAAAACTTTTTCAAATTTCTCACTATTTAAAATCTCTAGCTATTTAACTCCGACTTGTATTTATAGCCTTCGTCTTCAACTGCTTTCTTGCTTCTTGATTTTTGATTTCTTGATTCTTGTAAAATAGTCATTTAGTTGAGTTCTGTAACTAACTCAAACTAATTAACCGTTCGACGTAGTATCGGTTCTTCGTCTTAGTTTCACTTCCATTTTGTCTTACTTTCTTTCGTCTTAGTTTTGCTTCCGCTTCGTCTCACTTTCTTTCATCTTACTTTTGCTTCCACTTCGTCTCACTTTCTTTCTTCTTACTTTTGCTTTTGCTTCGTCTCACTTTCATTCATCTTAGTTTTGCTTCCACTTTTGTCTCACTTTCTTCCTGATCAAAATGGTTCAACAATTTCTAATAATATTACTATTTGAATGTCATCAAAATTAGTAGATGTTAAGTCATTTTGACTTAACAACGATTGTGGTGATTTGGCCATGATCGTGTGCTGTCTCCCTTGCTTCTGTCATAATTATGGTAGATGGGCCACAATCGTGGGCCATTGTTTCATCCAAGTCTCTCTAAAACTTCTTTGTTCTTCGTTATTGACCCTGAAACACTAAAAAACACATCTAGGTACCTCATAGACCTAATAATTAAGCTCAAATTCTTGTATTAACCCATAAAAAAACTAACACAATTCTACCAAAAGCACAAACTAAACAGTCGAATAAATATATAAACATCTATCAAACTATATCCTAAAACACGATGCATTTTACACTTATCAACATCCCCATTCTTAAACGTTTGCTTGTCCTCAAGCAAACAAAACAATGAGTATGCATAAATTTATACAACACATAATGCAGCAATGAGACAATGGCTTCAGCTTCATGAAATAAATTTAATTTAAAACACAATCAATCAAGTCATTTCAAATCATTAACATACAAAATCTGTGTCTTGAGACTCTGAAATAAATATACATACTAATCCAAACTTAAGTGTTAAATTGTCTACCCTTCTCAATTGTGCACACTCATTAATACTTCTTTGGTCTTCAACTCTATAACTAATCCTAAGTACACTTTCATGAAAAGTCAAACTATTACAAGTTTGGTAGGTTTTTTTCGAAAACACATTTTTATTTTTATTAACTTTATGAACATAGACTTAGTCATTTTACACAAAGGCAAACATTGGTAATGAATGTCGATCCAATTACTTAACTAAATCATTTTTTTATTAAACTGCTTGGTTGTAACGTCATTCTAGCCTCTTTATATGAAGAAACATATTTTTTATGCATGTCAATCTGGTTACTCAGCTATATCACGTTCTCAACTGGCTACTAGCTCTATTGATAACCCTAAAGCCAATGGAATAGTTACTTATTTCAAAAATAACAACCTTTTTTTATTGCCTACCTTATTGCTTTAGCTACTCATTTTCATGAAAAAATACTAGCAAAGCTACTGAGGATAAAAGGCCTCAAATTATGAATGAAAGCAACAATTTAAAGGGTTACACTTAAACACTAAATCCTAATTAAGCATATTTAATCAAAGAACCACAGTTTGCTAATTCTGTCAATTAATAGTTATCTACAGCCTAATAGACCATGTTCAAAATTAAATTAATTTTAATTCATCTAAGCCATTGACACATTCACACAGTTCACAGAGTGTAACCTAATAACTATAATATGTAAAATTCACATTCAAATAAAACACATATCCCTACCTAGACTTGAACAACACAGTTTCCTCAATATGAGAAGGTGATAACAAA
>JANSVA010113330.1:0-10123 GCA_025504915.1 Erythroxylum reticulatum
AATTGCCAACCCATGCATCAACCATATAGGAACCGAAATCATGCATTAGAAACTAGCTCTGATACCAACTGTTGGATCAGAAAAACAATGCATGCTATATTTGGAGAAACGGTAGATTTCAAAACTTTTAAGAAATCATTACTTACAGCGGTATCCTCTCCTTCTTCAAATCCTTTGCCTTTAAATCTTTTCCTTTACCAATCTACTTTCTACTTGTTGTTGTATCCTCAAAAAATTAGATTTACCACTTGTTCTTCAAGCACAATTAGGTTAACAAGATCCTTTGGTGGGAAAGGAGAAGAAATGTTTGGAGGAGATTTTCTATTAGGTATTCAAACCACTTAGTAAAAAAAGAACATATGATCCAATTGACATTAATTACTAATTTTTGAATCGAAGAAGAAGAACCATTGCTCGCTTTTGATTATAATTAATCAAAAAGGCTATTTATAAAGAAACTGCATTTGTTATGATAAATGAATTAAAAGAATCTACTCAAACATATTTAATATTAAAATTGAAATTTATTAGAGAATATTTTCATACATTACTAATTTGTAATTTATTGCAACGTGAAAAAGGATATTGATGCAAATACTTTAGATGAAAGTGTGGCTTATAAGTTTTTACATAGTGTTGGAGAATTTGAAACTTTTGACAATGATGAGGCATAATCTTCTTAAGAAACACAATTTTGAATTTATTATTATTCTATGATTGATATTAGATTCAATTTTAGCTTGAATTATTATATTTATTATACATTAATAGACATTGGCGTAGTTTTGTTACAATAAAATAATGCATTTTTATATTATATTTTTACTTATTCGTATAATTTTACTTCTTATTTACTATATACTAATTTCTTAATGGGTTAATACTATAAAAACCATTAAATCTGAAGCCTCTCCTCTTACTAGTTTTAAGTTTGGTTTGGATTTAAAAACATTGGTCATTTTCATCAAAGAAGGGGAAGTCTTTAGATAATGTTGGAGAATTTGGAACTTTTAACAATGATGAGACAAAGTCTCCTTAAAAAACATAATTTTGATTTTTATTATTATTCTAAGATTTATGTTAGATTCAATTTCAGTTTAAATTATTATGCATTAAAAAATTGATTTATTTTTATTAAAGTAAAATACTTTATTTTTAAATTATATTTTTTCTAATTAATATAAATTTTACTTTTTTATTTATTATATACTAATTTTTAATGATTTAATACTAGTTAAACCTTTAAATCTTAAACTTCTCCTCTTACTAGTTTGATGTTTGGTCTCATTTTTAAAAAAATGGTCATATTCATCAAAGAAGGGGGCTCTATTAATGTTTCTTCTCTCTTAATTAAATGATGATGATGATGATGACGACGCTCCTAGATATACCATTATGATATCTACTATATGATTTAGTTTCAAATATTAGTCTTATAGACCTATTTTAAATTAGATATTTATAAAGTTTTAACAAAAATTACCATCCCAATATGTTAATAATCACAAATTATAAAGGATGAATGTAGAATATACAATAATGAATTTTAACAGTTCACTTAAATAATAAAGTAAAAGTGTAAGAAGAGAGATGCACACTAATTTATAGTGGATTAACAAATAACTCTGGCTTGCGTTCACTCCCAAGAGTCTTCTTAGTTTTCTACTATAATTCTTCTTTCAATCGAAGAATAATTTATATACAATCTTTACTTAGCAAAGAAGGACCCATTCACAATCTTTTTCCAAGGTGAAGAAGAACTTTAATGTGACTTAGAACACCCTAAACTACAATATACAAAAACCCCAATAGAAGTTTACAAATCAAAATAGCTCACTTTATCACTTTGACAATATCAAAACGACTCACTTACTCAAAATGAGATTCTTGTGCCTTTGTTTTAAGATTGAAAAAAGGATTGTCAGTTAATTGTGGATATATATAAGTCCAATTGGGAAACAATACGATGCATTATTATGATAAATGGGTGGACTAATCAAAGACAAAAAACTTTGATTAATTTCTTGGTTTATTGTAATGCTAGAAAAAAAATTATTAAGTTTGTTGATGCTTTTGATATAGGAAAAAATGCTCACACTTTATTTGAATTATCGTATTTAATTTTTAAGTGGGTTAGACCAAAAAATGTTATGCACTTTATTATAAACAATGTAGTTAATTATGTATTAGCTAGTACTTGTTACAATCAAAGTGTGAACATATTTATTGGCCTCCATTTGTGCCTTATTGCATAAATCTCATTTTAAAAGACATTGTTTGTATGGGCCATATTTCCATTCTTGATTCACATGCATCTAATCTCACAATTTTTGATTATAATAATATTACATTTTTGTCTTGGTTATGAAATCAGGAAGATTTTATGGATATTATACGCCCTGCTGCTACTAATATATTTTCAAATACATCTATAACTTTGAGAGGTTTTTATGAACATAAACATATACTTTAAAATTTATTAACAAGTAAGCACCTTTTCAAATCATAAGTTTTCAAGGTTGTGAAGAATTGTAGACTAGAATGAGAAGCCATCTTTGAGATATATGTATATGTATAAGTATATGTATATGATAGAATGTATAAAGTTCATAAAACAATTATGAATCCTTTTTAAAGGAAGCATAAATTGTACAAGTCTTGTACAAATATTCTTTACTAGTGATGGGACAAGCATCCTACTCAATGGGTCCACTTAATAGCTTACTTACTCAATTCTTATTGCTTATATAGTGGAGAAAAATGTATAGATGTTGATATTACTGGTGGTCTCTTTAATGTGATTGTATACTAAAGTTTTTTCTCCAATGAAAAGCAATCAAATCCAATAAATGAAATTAAATTATATCGTGAGGCTTAAGGAGTTTCGTTAGATTATCTATAAAGAGAGAATTTAAAATAAAAGAATGCAACCAAGCAAATGTTCTACTTTTACTTTATCTTTTACCTATGAATAATATATTGTTTACATTTATAACTATTAATTCAAAATATATATGAGTGGTGCAATTATTTGGTGAAAGTGCTCTAATATTGAGAACAGTTACTATGATTACTCATTCAAATAACTTCTACGGTAGATTATGAATGTAATGAGAACATTTTTTAATATGTTTGTCCTATAACATCAAAGGCTTATCAATGACCTTGTTAACATTACTCAAAATATAAGGATGAAAAAGTAGGTATTTTATTTATTAAATTTTCTTTTTTAAATAATTATACTTTTTGGTATTGATTTTATAATTTTTCTGTTAGGTATTCAAACTGCTTAGTAAGAAGAGAACATGATCCAATTGACATTAATTACTGATTTTAGAATCGAAGAAGAAGAATTATCACTTAATCTTGATTATAATGAATAAAAAATGACTATTTACAAAGAAAATGCATTTGTCATGCTAAATGAATTAAGAGAATCTACTAATAGTCAGTTGATATCTTATTTCAAACATATTTAATCTTAAAAGTGAAATTTATTAGAGAATAATTTCATACATTACAAATTTGTAATTTATTTAAATGCAAAAGAAGATGTTGATGCAAATACGTTGGATGAAAGCGCGGCTTACAAATCTTTAGATAATGTTGGAAATTTTGAAACTTTGACAATGACGAAACATAATCTTCTTAAGAAACATAAATTTGAACTTTATTATTATTCGAAGATTCATATTAGATTTAATTTCAGTTTGAATTATTAGATTTATTATACATTAATAGACATCGGCATATTTTATTTCAATAAAATATTTTATTTTTACTTATTCATATATTTTTTACTTTTTATTTATTATATACTAATTTTTAATGGTTTAATACTAGTTAAACCATTAAATCGTAAGCTTCTCCTCTTACTAGTTTGAAGTTTGGTTTGGTTTTAAAAAAAATTTAACATTTTCCTAAAAAAAGGGGGCTTTATTACAAGTCTTTAGATAGTGTTCGAGAATTTGGAACTTTTAATAGGGATGAGACACAATCTCCTTAAGAAACATAATTTTGATTTTTATTATTATTCTAAGGTTTATGCTACATTCAATTTTAGTTTAAATTATTAGATTTATTATACATTAATAAACATTGGTGTTTTTATTACATTAAAATACTTTATTTTTAAATTATACTTTTACTTATTCATATAACTTTTACTTCTTATTTATTATATACTAAAATTTTAATGATTTAATACTAGTTAGACCTTTAAATCTTAAACCTCTCCTCTTATTTGTTTGATGTTTGGTCTCATTTTAAAAACATTGGGCATTTTCATAAAAGAAGGGGTCTCTACTAATTTTTTGTCTTTCTTAATTAAATGATGATGCTCCTAGAATTACCATTATGATCTTTACTATATGATTTTGTTTGAAATATTAGTCTTAAAGACCTGTTCTACTACCACTTGTTAGTCCTTAATGACACATAAAAGGGGTTAAATTAGGTGTTTATAAATTTTTAACTAAAAATTTCCAACTCGATATGTTAAAAATCACAATTTATAAATGATGAATGTATAATATATGATAATGAATTTTAACAATGCACTTAAATAATAAAGTAAAAGAGTGAGGGAAGAGAAGTGCACTCTAATTTATAGTAGTTCGACAAATAACTCTTGCTTATGTTCACTCCCAAGAGTCTTCTTAGCTTTCCACTATAATTCTTCTTTCAAGCGACGAATAATTTATATACAATCTTTACTTATCAAAAAAGAATTCGTTAACAATCTTCTTCCAAGGTGAAGAAGAACTTTAATGTGACTTAGAACATCCTAAAATACAATATACAAAATCCTCAATAGAGGTTTAGAACTCAAAATAGATCACTTTATCACTTTGACAACATCAAAAAGGCTCATTCACTCAAAATAAGACAATAAATGCTCAAATGTTTTAAAAATACTTAGAAATATGTGCAAAAGAAATCTATATGCTTTTTAACGTTAGAACCAATGGTAAAACAAGTATTTATAGGATTTTCGGCCTACTACTAGCAGTTAGAGACCAAAAAAATTAGTTGTTATAACAATTAAGGTAGAGAACTAGTCAGCTAATGTAGAATATTAGTCAATCAATATATATTAAATGTAAAAATTCACTAGTAGTTTAGAGATTGGTCAACCATTCAAGCATATTAGTTGTTTAATGTACCAACAGGCTCACTTGTTACACTTTTTGCTTATATTGATCATGTAATAGTCAGTCTTCAAAACTATTAAGGGTTAAAGTGTTAGAAATTTTCATTTACACATAATATACAAAGTAATATAAGTTACATCATTATAGAATTAATTTTTTGCATTTAGGATATGATTTTATGATTTCATTCACATGCATAATATTACCATAAACATATGAATCATGATTTAGAAATATGAAAACGAGTGACAAAGATTTATATGCACTTAATTTGACATGTTTTGGGGTATGAAAGTTGTAAGATGAAGTTCGCATGTGAAGGTTTGGGATGACTAAGCCTATGAAATGTGTGACATATGGCTTGGAGAATTAAGTGACATATGGTAGTTATAACCATCTAAAGAGGGGACATGTATCTTACTTTAATACACGACAAGTGTATTTTTTTTAAAAAAAGGAACACTCATCTTTTGTCATTTTTCTGGTTATCTACTCTCCATCTTCTCCCTCTCATTGTTGAAACCTACACCTAACTCACACATTTGAATTTCTACCTTAGTTCTGTACATCACCACCCAAAAAGAAATGCAAAACTCATCATAAAGATAGCTATAGAGGCAGAACGTTATTACATATATTGCTGTCTTTTTCTTCTAGTCATAACCGAACCCATTATATCCCTTCAGTGTTCTTAAAATGTTCTTTCATGCAAGTGAGGCTAAGAAAACTTGACATTTGAGGTGCCATTCAAGCTAATCAAGTAAATGAAACACTAACCTATTATGGTATATGTTAACAAATTTTTATTATGGATAATTAGGGATGGATTAAATAAGTTGTTGGTATTAACGATGTGTTGGAAAAAAAATGAATGAAGAATGAATTAGTTACTTTTTTGTCCTGTTTTTGGATGTACAAAAATAGTAGCTTATGGGATATTGCATGGATGATTTAATTTGGGATTTTTACATGCAAAAACATTTTAAGAACATTGAGGGGCTATAATGCATAAGAATATATACTTGGGAGCATGCATTGAAACATGATATATATGTGTGTGCGTGTATGCATGATTGTATAATCACA
The DNA here is from genome assembly GCA_025504915.1 of Erythroxylum reticulatum. Classification (NCBI taxonomy): domain Eukaryota; kingdom Viridiplantae; phylum Streptophyta; class Magnoliopsida; order Malpighiales; family Erythroxylaceae; genus Erythroxylum; species Erythroxylum reticulatum. The sequence goes on from JANSVA010113330.1 coordinate 6,240, forward strand.
TGAATAAAAAACTTAGTGATTTACGATCTATGTGTGTATGCATTGCATGACGATAGATGCGTAAGGTGATCGACAACATCTAGATGTTGCCAAAACATTAAGGTAATAACATTTCTGGAGTGTACTATGAGTCAACTTAGATGCATACTCACGTATTTGTGATTTTGTATGAATTATATATTTAATATGAAATATGTGTATAATTGATTGATAAATGTCAAACTTAGGTTTGAGGAGTCAGTTATATGGCATGAGCACACAAAAATGAAAAGTAATGAAAGCATAACATATGAAATGATGCATCTCACCATATTGAAATGTATGATCAGATAAAGGAGTTGTGATCAGAGTGATCGATGTACAGGAAAGAGCCTTGAGCTAAGAATTATGAGAAAGAAACCCAGACTCGAATAGCATGGACCCGTTCCATAAGGGGTATAGGCTAACGATGGACTTGATACCTACAAGAGGTACGAGACAGCAGATTGCGTTATTAAGCACTTGATCTAACAAAACAAAATAAGAATGAAAACATATATGCATTTACATTTTCATCCCTACATACAAAATAAGATTGAATTGAAATGTTTAATTGAACTCATTTGAAATAGTGAAAGTGTAACATCCCATTACCCATGTTAAGGCCAAAATAGTGTATATATGAGTTTAGTGAGAGGTTAGAAAGTGCAATTCATGTTCATGCATAATTTGGCATAAACCTACACTTGAATATTGAATTTTTGCACATTAAAATGATTGTACATGAGTTCATTGACATTTTTCGGGTGTAATTGATTTTATAAATGTGATTATATTGAGAATTGTGATTTTTGTGTGTTGAAAAATTGAGTTAGAGAGTATATGTATTAATTTAGAATTTTTGGTGAAATTAAGCAAATTTCTAAAATTTTGGGTATTTTCGGACTAAGAAAAATGTCAAATGGTAAGACAATTGATAAATAGTATTAGAATTTATTATCCTATGGCAATGGAAATTTTGATGAATAACCTAATGATTTATTGACAAGTGTCATTGAAAATTGGGAGACAATTGGAATAGGAATTGGAATTGAATGGACTAGTTAAATAAGAGAACCTAGTTTAAAGCCTTAGAAATAGGATAAGTGGCAAGTGACAAGTGTCACTTGCCAAGTCAAGCCTTTAAACTCACGATTCTTTTAACTTGAGGACCAAGTTATTGTTTTTTCTTGCCTTCTTCTTCTTCTTTTTCGTGACTAACTTTACCTTCTTTATGAATTTTGTTGCCAACCTCCACCAATGTTGAACTTAGCTCTCTCATCTATTAATTGCTACTCTCGTCTTATTGTTTCTTTCATTTGCCCCAAGAAAATCTAACCTAATCCACCTTTAAGATGATGTACGTGGGTTACATGAGAAGTTAGGACTTCTTGATATTTTAAAGAATTTGAAGTTTTAGCAATTAAGTATCATGTTAATCCCTAAAAGTTATTGGTATATGAGATAAATACGGTGATTAATTAACATTACATGATCATGAAAAACTGGTCAATTTTCATATACACCGTGGATATATGATGTGAATATCAATGTCTTGTTTGTGTGTTTTCATGATTAATATGTCATAAGAAAGTGTTGAAATGATTTTTGAGTTTGAAAGATCAATGAAAATATGAATGAAAAGAGTGCAGAAAAATGAAGAAGTACATAAAATGGTGAACATGAGTGAATGATGTTTTGTTTTTGATGTCTGTGTTTATTCATGGATTTTGATTTGTTTGTGATCAAGTTGAGCTGAAATGGAAGTGGGAATGAAGAGAAAATAGTGAGAATATAAGTTAGAGATGGTAATTAAGCAAAAGAAAGGAAGAAGAGAAGAAAAATCTGCAATTTATGAATCTGGAAAAGAAAAGAGGCAATGCACGATCGTGGACAAGCACGATCCTTACATTAGTGTTGCATCTTGCAGTGCATGATCGTTACATTAGAGTTGCATCTTGCAGTGCACGATCATGCTTGACATTGCACTGTCGACTGGGATTGCACGATCGTGACAATGAAGGCATACCGATAGTTGACAGTTTCGAACATCCTTCATTCTTTTAGTTATAACTTCTACTCCCGACCTCCAAATGACTTAAAATTTAAACCAAAAAACTCCTCACACATTGTTCTTCTTCTCCACCAAAATTTATGTCCATATGATTCATACTAAAAAGATTGAGTGATGAATTTAGGATAAAAAGATGAAGTGTGTTGGAATATGATAAATGGAGTGTTTTCACTGATCATGCTTTTGTATTTTGGCCATATTTTGAGCTATAGATATCTAAATGAGGTTTTTTATTTATTTATATTAAGCTAGAGACATATGGCTACAAATTTTTTGAAGAAATCTAATTTTATTTATGTCTCTAAGCAAAATCTGGCTTGAATTGAGTACAAAGTACTGTTACAATTTAAGAACAGTCCGAAGTGTTTTGAGTATAACTTTCATAATAATGAATAAAATTCTATGATCTCAATGTAATTAGAAACTTAATACATAGGAGAACAATTTTATATAAGGAAATGTAGCCAAATTACTCCATTTTCCTTTTCAAAATGATCATGCAAAATAGTCCCAAAAGTATGTTTTTAGAAAAATCTGGAATGATCAAATGAGTTATGAAATTGGATTCAAATTATTTTATGGAGGTGCAAACCTTAAATACAAAGTATACTTATGTGAGTGTTGATATATGAATGATTATGTGATGAGAATAATGGAAAGATACTCAATATTGTCATTGAACATGCATTGTACATAATCCATATGTATACATATGTGCATAAATGAGTATGTGTATAATTGTGCAAATTTGTGATGTGTAAATGTATATTTTGCATGATATAGAGGAGCATTTGGAAAGTCAACATCTAGATGTTCTTGGGGCTTCGAGGTAATAGCTTTTGGAGCAATCTATGAGTAACCTAGACAATCTCACTTAATTATTTGTTTGTTATAAATTATGTTCTAAGTTATCTTTGAATGTGGACTTGATTGTTCTGATTCCGGACACCGAAGGTCCTAGGCTTATGATGCATGAATGCGATATTTGAAGTGCTCCTTACATATGAATGTGAAGAAATAAGTGTTACTCAATATGATTGTTGAATGCCAAACTAAGGTCCGATGATATATGTGAAAGAGATTGTGAATATGATTGATTGAAACAATGATTGATTGAATATGTGTAATGCATTTCATTACATGAATGCATGATCAAATAAAGAGAATTATGACTTGAGTAGCTACCGAAAATGAGCTTAAAGCTTATAATATGATTAAGAACCAAAGGCTCGCTATGTATAATGAGCCCTTTATCCCCAACGAATAACAAACAGTATCAATGAACCTGGTATCCATAATGGATACGGGACAGTTTAGGCACTCAGTCACAATAATATAATAATCAAAAATGAGTCTCACGAGCATTGCATAAACATTTAATACGTGCGTTTTACTTACTAAAATATGTTGTGGATATGTATTTGAATGAGAGTGGATATGTGAAGTAAATTGTAACACCAGATTTTCCGAGCCTTTTGTGTTGTTCTATATTTGGAGATACTACTATATATTGATGTATACATGGTTGTATATGAGTTTAAATGTGTAATCGAATCCTTTTGGTACATATTCCAGTGATATATAACATTATATGCCCTTACATGAACTTAGGGTTCATCGGTATGCAAAATCTTGGAAATTTCTAACACATAAGCTTTTAAGTGTGTAAAATCGAGTCCATCGGATGGATAAGACCGTGGTGGTTAAATTAAATCTATTCTAATGCCTTAGAGGTGATTAGACATGATTTATAGACTTATTAGACACTTAGAAAGCTAAATTGGAGAAGTTG
>JANSVA010113341.1:0-30596 GCA_025504915.1 Erythroxylum reticulatum
TTCCTTTAACTCTCATAATTCTTATCCTTACATTATAATTGTCTCCAATATTTTTCCAATACCCCTTTGGTTTCTTATTTTTATTTTCCATAATAAATCCATAATTTTTGAAAATTATTCCTAAATTCACCAAAATTAAAAAATATAATAATTTCACTAACCACCAATATAAATCGATTCACATTTCTCAAAAATACACAAATCAATCCAATTATACTTGGAATTATTCATGAATGCATGTACAATTGTTTCATATGCAAAAAAATTCAGTATTTATATGTATGTGTATGCCATATTATGTATGAGCATGGAAATGTATTTCTAAGCTCTAATTGATCACTCTTATTTACTATTCTAGCCTCCTCGCAGGTAACGGGATATTGCAACTCTCCCCTCCTTAAAGAAATTTCGTCCTCGAAATTCTTACTTGTTTGCTCGAATAAGTGGGGATATTGTCTCCTCATATGCTCCTCTGTCTCCCAAGTTGCTTCATCACTCGAATAATTTCTTCCACTTAACTATGCTCAATGGGATCACTCGATTTTTCCAGTCACTAATTCAGATATCACACTTTCTTAACTGTTTCCTCAATATAAAAATATCACGTGGACCAATACAATTTGAACTTATTCTATTCCTTATGCTAACCCGAGCATACCTTGTACTCAATCTAGGCACACCTTGGCAAGGTGATACTCTCAGAGATGTTTCATCTTTCATTTGGTATTTCATATCTTTTTAGTGTTACTACACTTAACTCTTATATCCATCTCACTATAATCCATAACCTCGATGTTGATCCATCTCATTCATTCATCTTTCTTGGGACAAATAAGTTCCTATTACAGATTCATTTTACTCATTAACAGAACACGTGAGTGGGGCGATAAAATTTCTTAATGGTGAGTGCATTTTAAATGTATTTTATGAAAATGATTTCTATTCTATCGCAAAGTGAATATGGATTATGAGTTTTATGTGAATGATGCATTATAAGCAAATATGTCTTGTATAATTTTATGTTTTTAGAAATATATGTATTTGCTTGAAAGTTAAATCTTATATGATTTAAGTTTATATTGAGATGATGTTATTGGTTGATAAAAACGAAATGTTTTTTTTTAGCCTATGGTATACCGATAGGTTTTATACATATTATTATACTGGTTTACGATGTAAAACTAGCTCCGTAACTAGTGGTTAACCACTTATGAGTAAGTAATGTAGAACTAGCTCCGTAATTACTAGTATATAGTGGTTAACCTAGTACGGGTAAGAGATGTAGAACCAGCTACGTAACTAGTGGTTAATTAGTTGTGGGTAAGTGATGCAAAACTAGCTTGATGACTTTATGCCTGAGGGTACCATATGGCAAAGAAGTTAGTGATAAGCTATTTTTAGTGCTACGACTATTTATTTGAAAACCATAAGGATGTTTTAAAGTTAAATGCACGAATATGTCTGAGTTTATTTTTAAGATTATTGAAGTGATTATTGAAATTGCTTGTGAATGGACTTAAAGTCCAAAATTTGTAGTGGGGATTTTGAGATGATTATAGAAGTGTTTTTGAACTTTTATAGAGATTCGAAAATTTTGGGAAGGTTAAAATACAACGGGTTTGTTTCCAAGATTTTTAATAAAAAATGATTAAAAAACTCCACTGCTTATGTCTTTTTATGATGTGTTAAAGCTTTTCGATTTAAAAAGAAATAGGCTTAGCTCCACGAAAACTTTCAAGTTAGATCAGATATAGATCGGAAGGTCACCGTGGGATATCAGACAGGCCGCTTAGTCATTTTAGGATAGGGGTGTGCCATCCCTAATTTCCATCCATCAATAAGTTGTTTTTGTCGAGTTCCTCCTAAGTTAATCTCTAAAATTAGGTTTTGACAATGCATAAAGCTACATTACAATAATAGTTATAGGAAGAAAATTCGATATTCTAAAATTTACCTAAAAAACTATTGATCACATTCTACTAGAATAAATTTTATGTAGAAATAATAGTGGCATTGTACTTGTATTCTTAGGTGGATACAAAGATGAGACTTTGGATAACTTAACCTGAGTTGAGATGAAAACCAAGCTAAATGCCCCAATTAATGAAACATATAATACTTTTCCATGGATCTATTATGAAGCTCCACCTTCCTACTTAGTCAAAGTTATTAAATGAAAATACACTTTTAATCACCAAATGACTTATTACATTTTATTCACCAAATGGCCTTTCTCCTTCTATAATACTAGTCATCAAATTCAACTTTATAATAAAGTCTACAATCATTATTCAGCATTACCTAAACAATTGGATTTGGAACTATGAGCATTTGTATATCAAAATCAAAGTCATGTTATTAACATTCCATCTATTTTAAGCATATTTACTATGCATCTTAGACTCCATGCAAAAACCCAAACTAGAATGATCATATGCTAACAAAATTCTAACGATTATGATAATGTTTGGCTCAACGTTCTCAAAACACATTTGGTTAAAACATTAAGGGCTTATTGTCCCAAGTATGATTAATGGCTATAAATGACGAGATAGGGTGGGATTGAATACTATTTGCAGTAAAATATGAATGAAAATTTGATTTCTCAAAAGCTAAAATCATTTAAAATTATATGACATGATAATCATATAAAGCACAAATGTAAATCATACCTTATTATGTATCTTCATAAATTTTCTTGTTATTTTCCTTAAATTATTTATGAAATTAGCTCATTGTAACGACTATATCCATAAATATGTCTAATCTTTAATGGTATCCATACGAGTAAGTTGAGAGAACTTTACAAGTGGTGTAGAAAAGGTAGGCAAGAAGTGCTATCTCCTTTATAACCTACGTTATTTATAATAAGGTTTGGACCTTTTGAGTAATTTAATTGAAATATAATTCTAATTTTAATTAAAATTTAGTTAGAATTAAAACTAATTTTAATTAAAAACCAAATACACCTAAATAAAATCTAATATCTCATACTGATCTTTATTTATTCAATATCTCATATTTAATCATAAAATTTCTGAAACTTTACAATCAAGTATAAGCTAATTAAATTACCACTCTATCTTTAACTAATCTTTGTGTATGACTTATTAGGTTCCTAGGATGTTGGCAATTGTATAAATTATAACACTAAATCATATAATCCTCTAATTATTTAACTTATATATGAAGATCAAGATTAAAATCCAACAACGAGTTATAACAACTTAAATATATAAATGTTAAAGGTTGATGATCACTGTTTTCTAATGTGAGTAAGTTTTAATATTTAATCTCGATATTCTGCAAGCGTACGGGTCGTTCGTGTAGTACCTAAGGTGTTGATTCCACAAGGAGGGTTAATCTAATCTTAGAATCTAAGGTCGGAAACTATTAAACAGAAATTTAACAAATAATAAATTTAAACACAAGAACTAAATAAATCAAACAACCTAATCAAATAACAAAAAAAAATTGACAATTAACACTTGACGAAAACAATCAATGAACAATGATTAACAATTCCCTATTAAAATGAATAAAAAATAATAAAAATTGATTGATTTTTTGAATGATGATAGCACACCCTAGAATTCAACTTAGCGAGTTAACCAAAAGAGAGAAAGGAAAAATTATCTATCTTTAATGCTAACCTAACCAATTATGATGTATCGAATTAATAGTTTTAGATGATCCGATGGTCAATTACTCTCTCTGGAGTTATAGTTGAACCCTAAAACATAAACCCTAATCAGATTATGGGAAGTTGTAATCTCTCAATTAACAACTATCCAAAACTTTATCAATTCTTAAGTTCTCTAATAAACAATTGGAAACCTATATGTGATCTCTCCACGCAAGATTTACCAACTTGATTTAATTCTGAATCTATTAAATTGCCTAACTTTTGTTATCCCAGTTTAATCATTTTTTCTTGATTCACTGTCTCAATTTATTATCGAGATAGGAACTGCAGAATTAAACCATAGTTAATTAAATAAACTCATAAAATAATAAGATTTCATTAAATCAAAAATAATATTTCAAAGGTGAGTATAGATCATCAGTCAACAATTCAATTCTATCATCGAACTATATATCCCAATTCTATAACCAAATAAAATTGAAATACATAGGAAATAGAACTTAAACGGATAATGGGAGTCCGTGACTTCAAAAAGCTTCTTATTCTGGAAAGCACGTCGAATCTACGTTGTCTTCCTCTTCTCTCTTCCTTTTTCTCTTTCTCGATCTCTCAAAGTTCTCTCCTTTAGGGTTTCATTGTGGTGGATGATCAAAAGCTCCCTCTCCCTGTTCTTCTTATTCTATTTTGTTCCTTTATGATTAGGGTTGAACCAGGGTTTTTGTGGGGTCTGAAAGGTCTAAAAAATCCCTCAAAATTTGAAGTTTGGAAGTGGCTATACATTGGCCCGATGCAGGCCACAACTATAGCGTTATAGGCTATGATGTGGCCTACTTCTAAGCCTTCTGTCATGATCGTGGTAAGTAGGCCACGATTGTGGGCCAACTAAAGCACTTCTATCACGATCGTGGCCTATTGTGCCACAATCGTGGGTTGTTGTTTTAACTTGAATGTCTTCTGAAACTCCTTCATTCTTCGATATTGACCCTGAAACACTAGAAAACACATTAAAGTTCTTCATTAACATAATATTTAACCTTAAAAGTGTTAGGGTCTAAAGAAAGCATTATAAAATAAATTCTATCTAGACTAACTAGAGGTAAGTGTACCTCGTCGAGAAGTAAAATAAAACGTTAAGAACGGGATATTGTACCCGAGGAATTCTAACAGACAAGACAATTAAATTAAGTAATGCAAAATTACTAAGACGATCAAGAATTGATTGATTTGAAAATAAAATAAACTAAGCGAATCAAAGAAATATGCACGATGCAAAGTACGAATTAAAAATGAATAGACTTAATCAAGTGACATAAATTGGGTAAGGTATCAAATTTCAATTAGATTTGACACTAAAACTTGTAACGGTAGATTGATTTAAGAATTACTTCACTTAGGCAAGTCAAACCTAATGTTTATAGGAATTCCCTTCTTCTAAATCTGAGTTGCCCACTTAGTTCAAAGATAATTTTGAATAAGAGGCATCCAATACAAGAAGCCTAAAATTAAGTTCGTTAATCCTAGGTATCCTCACACAAGATCCTAAGGTTGGTTTACACTTTAGCCTCAAGTATGTTGCTTGATTAATTTTTGACAAATTAAATCCCATTGGTTATGGCATTCAATCATTTAAGACCTTAATCTAGGTGATCAAACGAAATTAGGACTAAATATGCATTTAATCAAGCAAAAACCAATACCACAAAAATTTTCCTAATCTAATATCAATCCTAACCTCAATAAAAAAACTTACATACAAATATTCATCAATGTAACATAAATCATGGTCATAATATATATTTTCATTTATTAAATCCACAAAAATTAAAACAATCAAAAAGCACTTAAGCAAAGGAGTTAAAGCCAATACAAACATTCGGCCATTGTAGCTATTTCTTGAAAGCAATAAACAAGAGAAAAACAGCCGTAGACCATCGAATGCCAAAGTGAACAATTTTTTTGGAATAAAAACAAACTAGGAACATCGAATATTTGGTCTTGAAAGGAGACGGTTGTTGCCGTATAAGAAGTTGTCCCCCACCAAGCTTTTCTTCCTTTGTTACTGTAGCTGATGTGACAAATAAAGCTCTTGGTCCACCTTATTCACACATCCCTTCTTCTTGGTTCTCCTCTTTTCCTCTAGTTGCTTCCTTTGTCTCTATGATTGGTCCACCTTTTCATGTTGTCTTGGTTCATGCACACTCACTGCCTTTCTTGCTCTGCCGCCAACTTGTTTTCTCCTTATTTCTATCTATTCAATCTATTAAACCTTATGGTCCCCACACTCTCATTCAAACTCACCCTCCTTCACGCATAACCATGTTTTGTTTCTACGTATTGAATGATTTTCTAAGGGTTTTTGGTTCACCCTTTATAAAAATAAGCACCTTACGCTTTGTTGTTCTCTCTCTGTCACCACTTGCTTTCTTTTTTATTCTCCATATTGAATGTTCATTAAGGTGTCTTTAGGTTTCTTTTTGTCCCACTCTTTTGTCATGTTTTTAACCTTATTCCACATAAAAATTGTGGCTGCTGCTCTCTTTGTAAAAATGTTAACAGTTTTGGGTGGTAAAACGTTAACGTTTTTTATTCTTGCTTCTTTTGAGAGCTTTTCTTACTTTGTGCTCTTAAACGTTCCAAATCCAATATAATCCTAAAATTAAAACAAATAACTCTTAATTAGTGCAATTTAAACATTAAATGGACAGGAGTTTAGCAAATTATATATCTAAAATCAATATAAAATGCCCATCAACAAAAAGCTTGTACTAACCCATAAAACAATTAAAACACAAATAATTAACAAACTAACACAATTATAACCTAAACAGTTACTAAACAATCAAATAACCGGAAAACATATCAAACTATACCCTAAAAGACGATGCGCTTCACACTTATCAACATCCCTAGACTTAAACGTTTGCTTGTCCTCAGGAAAACAAACAACAAACAACATAAAGCACGAAACACACAATGCAACAAATGAGGTAATGAATTCAACTTCATGAAAATTTTTAACTCTAAACACAATTATTCAAGTTGTTCCAAATTATTAACATGCGAAATCTACATTTGATCACCTTGGACTCAATATACAAGCTAATCAAAATTATAATGTTGAGTCTATTCACCCCTATCACTTTGCACACATTGATAATCAGTCAGTTAAAACGAAAGTGTAGCTATTCCTCAATAGGTTTTCATGAAAAATCAAGCTACTAAGAAGTTTGGTAGGTTTTTATTTGAAAACATTCTTTTTGTTGATTTTTCTTTAAAGGACATGAACCCAGCCTTTTATGCGAAGGCAAAAATTTGTGATGAATGTCAATCCAGTTACTCAACTAAGTCATGTTGGTATTGAGATGCTTGGCTGGAATGCCATTATAGCCTTTTTACACAAAGACACACATTTTTTATATGTGTCGATCCAGTTACTCAGTTACATCACATTCTCAACTGGCTACTAGCTCTATTCATAACCCAAAGGCGAGTAGAATAGTTGTTTTAGTTAAAATTTATACAATTTTTTTCACAAAAAAATTGCCTACCTTATTGGTTTAGCTAATCATTCTCATGAAAATGTACTAATAATGCCTCCTATTTGATTGACCTAAAATTATAAATTGAAGTAAATCACTTGTTAATATAGAAATCCAATATGATATGTAAAATACACAAGAAAGGGGGCTAAATTGTGTAATCTTTTTTTGAAAATATTAATCTTTTAAAACTTCTTGAATTTCTTTACGAAAATTTCAAATGATTATTAAAACACTTTTCTAAAGTTGATAAGCAATGCAATCACAAGTAATATTGTCTACTCGTCTAGCAACAAGAAAATTAAAAGTAAGGGTTAGAGAATAGACACAACGATTTTATATTAGTTCACCCCAAACCTTGGGCTACATCCAGTCCTCAGAGTTAGTGTAAGATTTCACTATACTCTTCAACTTTATAAGTATTCTTTCTACATTTACAGAGCCTCCTCAAATCTCTCTGACAAAGTATTCTTTATCAGTTATATTAGCCTCTCCAGGCTCTAGCCTTCCTTTCTCTCTCTAAGAAAAGTATTTCTGAGCTTTAGGTTACAAATGTATTCGCTCACTTCTTTCATACTTTAAATACAAAATATTTTTTAATGTAAAAGCATTCTCTATATATTTTTATCTTCCACTAGAACTAGTATTTATAGCCTAAGTCTCCAACTGTCTTCTTGAGAACTGCTTCTTGAGTCTTCTAGAAATGGTTATTAGTTGAGTCCTGTAACTAACTCCAACTAACTATTTGTCTGATATTCTAGAATATCTTCCTTTTATATCATTTAGAATAATGCTTTTTTTGTTATTATGATTTGTCTATTATTCCGCTTCGTCTGTTGTATCGCTTCATTTAGTGCCACGTTTTGTTTGGTATTGTGCTTCGTCTAGTGTTGACCACTCACCTTCTGAGTTGACTAAGTGTTTCTTACATTTTTCTACATACTTAACAAAGTTATCAAAATAGTTCATACAATTCTAAGATTATTATTATTTGATTGTCAACAAAATTAATAGAAGTGAAGTCCTCTTGACTTAATAATCTCTCCCTTTTTGATGATAACAAATAATCATAATTTTAGAAGATAAAATGATATTGATAGACAAATTGACGAATAGTATTTTGATGAATAATAAAGCAAAAATATAAGAAAAGAATTGCATACAAGGTATATAGATTGCTTTCTATCTTCTCTTCCCATTCTCCTTCTTTTTCTCCTTCTCCCCCTATTTATTATTAATCAAAAAGATTGCTTCAATATAGATGCTTCAGAATTTTAGAAAACATACGTTGCATGTCAGTGCGGATCGTCTTGAGGTCTTGTTCAATAGTAACCAGTAGTAGTGCTACTTCCTCATAAAGATCACCCACTGAGTCAGCTAGTTCATCAAATTTAGTATGAACTTCCTCAATTTCTTTTGCTAATGCTTCCTGAATTTCCTTTTAATTGTGACTTGCTTCTGTCCAATTTATGAAATGCTTCAATAACTTTAGATTATCAGTAAAATCTCATTGAATTTCACTAAGTGGATGAAGGTTTTCAACAACAGATGGTTTTGAAGGTAAAACGTCTAACTCTATAATTTTTATAGAGGGTAGATTGAAAGGATATTTTTCTTCTGGGAGATCAAGATCATTAGGTCTAGGTAGTTTCAAAATTGGTTGCCTAAGAAGGTGTAACACATCCTTAACTAAAGGTATGAAACCTAAAGGTCTAAAATGCATGACCAAATGCACAAAAGTTTCTAAGTTGAAATTGATACCTTCAACTATAATACTTCTATACTGTCCTTCTTTTACTTTGCCAACTACCTTGAATTTTTCATTTATAGTTAAAATTCCAAATTTACTTCCTGATGCTTTTGAAATGTGGTTTGAAACATAGATTCCTCCAAGTTGAGTTGCATTACATGCATCATCTATATTCTTCATAAGCATCATTAACCCTTTTTCTTCACTTCTTACAAGGGTTGAGCATTTTGGTTGTATGTCTGGCATAATTTTTATCAATGTTCTGCTCATAATCAGATAGATTGTATACTGATCCTTTGAAATCTTCAATGGATATGGCTCTACCTTCTCATCTCGCATAATACCATATAATCTTCGTTCTTCATAACTTATAAGATCTATTATTTGAGGATTAATTGGTATCGGTTCGAATAGTTCCTTGATTAATTTTTTTGAAGGTTCTCTAATAATAATTGAGCTTCTACTTCGAATAGGTACTGATTCTTCTATAATCTTCATTCTTAAAACCTTTTTGTTGATTGGTAAGGTTCCAATTGGTGTTCAACTGTTTTTGCCTTCTGTTGAACATCAGATGAAGAAATCTTTTTTTGATTGGGCTTCACTTTCTTTTGTTCTTCTGCCGATTTAGATGAAAGTTGTTATTGAGGCTTCTTCCTCTCAAATACCAACTTCTTCTTAATTTCTATCTCTTCAGATGATTTTGTTGATTGGCTTTGCAAAATAGAGACAATTGATCTGGTAGGCTGTTGTCTTTTCTCCATCTTTTCAGAATCTCAATCAAGAATAAGAGATTTCCTCTTCTTCTAATCTTATTGTTGTAAGGTCAATAGTCTTGGTGACCTTCTTGACTGTTTAGATCTTTCTGATTGAATTGTCTCCACCTTTCTCTTTAGTGACACTTGTTGTGATGATTGTTGAACCTGGCTTTCCTCTTCTTGTAGAATTGTCTAAGATTGTATTAGTGCATAAGACGATTTCTCAGTCTTTCCTTCTACAGATGTTCTTCCTGTAGATCGAGGTTTTGTTTTTCTTACAGATGTACCACTTTCACTTCTACCATGTCTTACTATTAGCTCCCCCTCAAAGCTTGCTTTCAGTGTAGAACCTTTATCTGCCTCATCATCAAACTTCATCCCCATTCTGTGAATAGTTATGGCATTAATAAAGATCTACACATCCATCTTTACCCTGTTACCTCTATCAAGAAGGATTCCTGATTCTCTAAAAATCCTTGTCAACAGTATTCCATACGGTAAAGAGCTAAAATCTCCTTTTAACTTCATCATGTACTTGAAAATCAAGTACGGAAGATTAATAGGTTGATGATTCAGTAGGTGATATAGACAATGTTCATCATTCATTGTCATAGCGTCTTTCGAGCCTAATCTTGGTAGAACATAGTGAAGAAGCAGTGAGTGTAGAACCCTAGCCTTTGGAACAAGAGTTGCCACCTTCTTAACTTCTGGATCACTACTTCCATAGAGTTGTCAATTGATGTGCATTCTATCTACACAACCTTGAGTAATCCATTTTGTATTATTAAATAGCTTTACTCTAATGCTAGAACACCCACTGACCCTTTCGATAGTATCTTGCATCACAATAACCGACAATCCATCTACCATTGATACTAAGATATCATCCACCACCTTTTCTTTCTTCCGAAATTCATATATCTCATTCAAATAAACCTTTTCACGAACCTTAAAGAAGTTTTTCTGGCCAACTGCTTCAACCTTTGGTTTAATGTCTATTTGATTTTTATTTAATGATTTGAAATCAACGTGTCACCTATAGATAAGTGATTGTTCCATTTGTAATCTTTAACAAATAAAAACTAAACAAACAAACGTATTTCGTTCAAAGTGTTAGTCTCTAAAAGTAAGAAAATGAGATGAAAAGAACTTGAAGGTTAGAACAAAGTATTTAGTAATCTTGGTTGAGAACGCTAAACAAGGCATTTTCAAAGTATTTCAAGAAAATTCTAGAGTAGAAGGTAATTTAGAATCTTGAGAAGATTTCCTTCTAATACCTACTCTTGAAAAGTTACCGTTAATAACTAACCGTTACTATTTACTTGAAAACTTACAACTTTTCATCTTCTACTTGTATGAATCGTGTAGATTATGACGTGTCAGACGAATGGTCATTCAGCATTACCATATTCAAGTTCCTTCTGATTTCCTTGAATCTATTTTGATACAAAGGTTTAGTGAAGATATCTGCCCATTGTTGATTCGTTTCAACAAATTGTAAACTGATGATTCCTCTCTGTACATAGTCTCGTATAAAATGATGTCTAACTTAAATATGCTTTGCCCTTGAGTGTTGTATTGGATTCTTTGATAAATTAATAGCACTTGTGTTGTCACAAAAGATTGGAATTTGATCTTCTTGTATAGAGTAATCTTCTAACTGATACTTAATCCATAACTTCTGTGAACAACAGCTTGCAGCTGACATATATTCAGCTTCTGTAGTAGATAGAGCAATTGAACTTTGCCTCTTGCTTGACTAAGAAATAAGATTAAGTCTAAGAAAGTGACAACTCTTTCTATCAATTCTATCTCCAACATAATCAGCATCACAGTAGCCAATTAAATTGAAATCTTGACCTTTCTCATACATTAAACAAAGATTAGTAGAACCTGTCAAGTATCTCAATATTCTTTTAATAGCAATATAATGGGATTCTTTAGGATCTGTTTGAAATCTTGCACACAAATAAACACTAAACAATATATCAGGTCTGCTTATAGTTAGGTAAAGTAAAGAATCAATAATTTCTCTGAAAAGGGTTTAATCAACCTTCTTACCTGCTTTATCCTAAGATAATAGGATTGAAGGATGCATAGGAGTTGACATAGGTTTAACCTTTTCCATTTTATATTTGACTAATAGTTCTTTAATATATTTCTGCTGATGAATAAAAATCTTTTCTTTGGGTTGCTTAATTTGTAAACTAAGAAAGAATTTCAATTTACCCATCATGCTTATTTCAAATTTACTTTTCATAAGATTTTCAAAACTGGAACATAGCTTCTTAGAAGCTGCACCAAAAATAATATCATCTACATATATCTGTCCTATAATGAAATCATTTTTGATACAGTTTCTAAACAGAGACTTATCTACTTGTCCTGCAATAAAATCATTTTCAATAAAAAATGAACTTCGAAGATCATACCAAGCACGAGGTGCTTGTTTTAATCCATGCAAAGCTTTATAAAGTCTATAGACATGATCTGCTTTATTAATATCTTCAAAACCAGGAGGTTGCTTTATATAAACTTCATTTATAAAACCATTCAAAAAAGAACTTTTCATATCTATTTGAAATAGTTTTATATAATGACAAACAATATAAACAAGCAAAATCCTAATAGCTTCTAGTCTAGCTAAAGGAGCATAGGTTTCATTATAGTCTATTCCTTCTTGTTAATTATAGCCTTAAGCTACTAATCTAGCTTTGTTGCGGTTTACTCTAGCTAATTCATCTAGTTTATTTTTTGAATACCCATCTGGTTCCTATGATAGACTTAATTGGTGGCCTAGGAACTAAAGACCAAACTTTGTTACTGATAGATTGATTTAACTCCTCTTGTGTGGCTAAAATCCAAGCTCCATCTTGAAGAGCTTCATTAATTTTCTTAGGTTCTCATTTAGAAACAAAAGCTACATTTTCTTCTCTTCTAAATTTAGACCTAGTTCTCACTCCTTCTAAAGTTTTTCCTATAATTAGGTTTTCTAGGTGAGAGGATTTATACTTCCAATCTTTCCTAAGAATAAAGTTTTCAGGAATATCCTCCGTCTTATTAGGTGGATCAACTTGTGGTGACATGTCTAGTTTGTCAATTAAGGGAGCAGTAGAGTTTCATCATCAGAATCATCTCTTCTATCTGGATGAGAATCATCATCAGACTTAATATGCATAGATGGTTCAACAGATTTAGAAACAAGATTATAAACTCTATAAGCTTTAGAAGACATTGAATATCCTAGAAAAATCTTGAATTGATCATGGAATCAAATTTATCCAATTTTTCTTTTGTATTCAATATAGTGTATTTACAACTGAACATATGGAAGTAAGAAATATTTGGCTTTCTTCCTTCCTATAACACATATGGAGTTTTATTTAAAATAGGTCACAAAAATGCTCTATTTTGAATATAACAAGCTATATTTACAGCTTTTAGCTAGAAATGCTTAGGAAGATTCATTCTACATAGCATAGTCCTTGCCATTTCCTGAATCGTCCTGTTCTTTGTTTCTATAACTCCATTTTATTGTGGAGTTCTAGGAGTAGAGAAATTATGGAAAATTCCATTCTATTCACAAAACATTCTGAATTTTTCATTTTCAAATTCTCCACCATGATCACTCCTAATTCCAGTAATAGACTTTCTTTTTTCATTTGTAACTTTTTGGAAAGAACTTTAAACCATTTAAAAGATTCATCTTTATGTCATAAAAACAATATCCAACAAAATCTAGTAAAGTCATCAATAATTACGAGACCATACTTCTTTCTACAAGACTTAATGTTCTAGTTGGACTAAACAAATCTATATGTGACAACTCTAAAGGTTTAGACGAAGTTACAACATTTTTAAAAGAATTGTTTAAACTTGTTTTCCTTTCTGATAACTCTCAAACGAAATCTTTGTTAAAACTTATTTTTGGTAATCCTCTTACCAAACCATGTCCAACTAACTTGGAAATATGTTTAAAACTAACATGTCCTAGCTTTTTATGCCAAATCAGTTTTTCCTCATCTGTTGATATAAAACTTGAAATATTTTCACTTTTCAAATCATATAAATTAATCTTATAGAGATTGTTTCATCTCTTGGCAGAAAAGAATACGGAACCACCCTTGTTTTTAACTTCACAAGAATTTCAATTAAAGGATACTTCAAGGCCAGAATCACATAATTGACTTACACTAATTAGATTATGCTTTAATCCTTCAACTAGCAGAACATTATCAATAGACGCAAGTGAATCTTTACTAATTTTGCCGATTCCAACTATTTTTCCCAACTGGTTGTCTCTAAAAGTTACTAATTCTCCTTATTTATTTTGGAGGTCTAGGAACATAGATCTTGCTCCCGTCATGTGTCGCGAGTATCCACTATCTAGGTACCATTGATGTTGGTTGCTTTTTCCAAGAAGGGAAATCTGTAGTATATATTATGTCTTTCTTAAGTACCCATATTTTCTTGGGTCCTTTGGGGTTAGATTTATGATAATTCCTCGAATAATAAGAATATTGCTTCTTTTCTTTCTGCTAGGAACAAAACTCTTATTATGATGAACATTACTATTAGTAAACCCTAAACCACTCTTATCCTTTGGAT
Organism: Erythroxylum reticulatum; assembly: GCA_025504915.1. Classification (NCBI taxonomy): domain Eukaryota; kingdom Viridiplantae; phylum Streptophyta; class Magnoliopsida; order Malpighiales; family Erythroxylaceae; genus Erythroxylum; species Erythroxylum reticulatum. The sequence goes on from JANSVA010113341.1 coordinate 14,299, forward strand.
GTCTATATTTTCCAATCATATCATTCATCCTTTTAGTACTTTTAATAAATGTTGATAAATCTGTTGAAAGACTATTTATCCTTTGTTTCAATTGATTAATTTCCTCAGATCTATCTACGGTTACTTTCTTTTTCATATCATCTACTTGTTTCTTAAGGCAAATGTTTTCTTTCTTTAACACTTCTATGTTCTTTGAGCTTTCTAACAGTTTCTTTTTTGAAATCCTATATTGCTTTAATATAGTATGGGAATCTTCTAACAACTCTAAAAGATCATTAAAATTAGAAGTTACATCATTGTTGCAGTCCTTTTCAGCAACCAAGTATATATTTGCTTGTTTTAATGCTTCTGAATCGGAGTCAGATTCGGATGAGTCCAAATCTTTCCACATTGCCATCATGCTCTTTTTGTTTTCTTTACTTTTCTTCTGTTTTCTTTTGAGAAATGGACATTCCGACTTGTAATGTCCTGGTTTGTTGCACTCGTAACAGATGATAGACATTTTCTCATTCTTAGCTTCGTCTTTGCTATTCTTCTTAAAAGAAAAGTCTTTATCTCCTTTCTCTTTGTTTTTCCACATCCTCCAATCTTTCTTGAAATGAAGGATAATTCATTATCATCTTCACTTGAATCTTGATCAGATTCACTGGCATCATCATTCTTGATTTCTTCAATCTTTAATGCTTTTGAAGATGCACTTTTGTTTTTTTAATAATTTTTTTGATTCTTCTGACTAGCCTTTAATGCAATAGAATTATTTCTTCTAGGTTTATCTTCTACATTAAGCTCTACTTCATGTAGCTTCAGTGAACCAAGCAATTCGTCTAGCTTAAGCTTGCTTAAATCCTTGGCCTCTTGTATTACTGTAACCTTAGGCCTCCATCTTTAAGGTAGACTTCTCAGAATCTTTCTGACATGATCTTGATTATCGTAGATTCTCCTAAGAGCTTTAAGTCCGTTAATGATCATTTGAAATAGTACAAACATCTGATCAATAGTCTTCTCATCTTTCATCTTGAACAACTTATACTGATGAACAAGAATACTGATCTTAGACTCTTTCACTTGATTTGTGCCTTCGTGTGTAATGGGTAATGTGTCCCATATCTCCTTTGTAGATACGCATCCGTAAACCTTGTCATATTCACTTCTGCTTAGGGCACAACTTATAAAGAACTTGTCCTTTGAGTTTAATTAAAATTGAGCTTTTTGATCGGCTGACCATTTGTCATGAGAGTTGATATTGCCTTCATCATCTGTTAGTGTATATGGACCATTCTCGATGATATCCCAAAGATCAATATGAGTGGATTCTATGAAGAGCTACATCTTTTCCTTCCAATAATGATAATCCTCATAATTGACCGCAGGAGGTCTTGTGACCAAGGCACCTTCAAGTATAAAAACATGTGATTCAGCTATGGATCTTTGTCCTCACTTTGTGACAGTGTTTCATGGAAACCTCGCTCTGATACCAACTGGAGTAAATCACTTGTTAATATAGAAATCCAATATGATATATAAGCTACACAAGAAGGGGGGGAGGTTGAATTGTGTAATCTTTTAAAACTTCTTCAATTTCTTTACAAAAATTCAAATGATTACCAAAATGCTTTGCTAAAGTTTATAAGCAATGCAATCTCAAGTACTATTATCTACTCATCTAACAACAAGAAAATTAAAAGTAAGGGTTAGAGAATAGACACTGCGATTTTATACTGATTCACTCTAAACCTTGGGCTATGTCTAGTCCTCAGAGTTAGTCTAAGATTTCAGTATACTCTTTAACTTTACAAGTATTCTTTCTACACTTGCAGAAACTGTTCAGGTCTCTCTCACAAAGTATTCTTTATCAACTGTATTAGCCTCTCCAGGCTCTAGCCTTCCTTTCTCTCTCTAAGAAAAGTATTTTTGATCTTTAGGTTACAGATGTATTCGCTCACTTCAATCGCATTTTGAATACAGAACATTTTATAATGTAAAAGCATTCTCTATATATTTTTATCTTTGACTAGAACTAGTATTTATAGCCTAAGTCTCCAACTGTCTTCTTGAGAACTGCTTCTTGAATCTTCTAGAAACGGTTATTAGTTGAGTCCTGTAACTAACTCCAACTAACTAAGTATCTGACGTTCTAGAATATCTTCCTTTTGTATTGTCTGGAATAATGCCTTTTCTATTATTATGTTTCATCTATTATTTCGTTTCGCCTATTGTATCACTTCATCTGGTGTCGCGCTTCATCTGGTGTTAACTGCGTATCTTTTGAGTTGACTAAGTGTTACTTACATTTTTTTGCACACTTAACAAACTTATCCAAACATTTCATACATTTCTAAGATTATTATTATTTGATTGTTATAAAAATTAATAGAAATGAAGTTTTCTTGACTTAACATAAATGAGTATAGAAAATTCCTAAAGTGAATGGACTAACATCGTATCCTAATTAACTAGCATATTTAGCCCTAAGTTACTTAGGTCACTAATTTCATAAGCTAATAAATCTTCACAACCTGAAAGACCATGTTTAAGGATAAATTTATCTCATTAAGTCTTAGCCATTGACTTATTCACACAATTCACATCATGCAACCTAAACAAACTATCATACAATATGCAAAATTCACACTCAAGGTAAAAAAACACAACCCTCCCCATACTTGAACATCACATTGTCCTCAATGTAAGATAGGTACATAAACACACCAGGGGGAAATAAACACAATATACAAAAACATAAGAAGAAACTACTAACAAAAATGAAAAGAAAAGGGTTAGAACACTAAACCGTCATGTTGACTGAGCTGCTGATGGTGATGGAGGTGGAGATCACTTATGCTTCACTCTAAAACATTCCAAATTATTAAGAACTTATTTTGAAATTTAAAACAAATCTAACTACACAATAATTTAAATCTAACTACTGAATGTGCTAATTTATGGTCATTAGCTTGACCTCCATCCTTTAAAACTCATCCAGGATCAATTATAAGCTACTTACTTCCACCCTTCTTGTTCAATATCAGTTTTGTAGCCTGTGAGTAAGCTACAAATTGCAAAATTATCATAATGAAAATATTAATAAAGTTGAGAAAACTAATTAAGCTCAACAATTTCCTTTTTTTCCTAACAAACTGTTAATAAATAGGGAATAACAAAACTCCCTAAATCTTCCATCAAATCCCATAGGTTGTCCTATGAGAAGGTGAGTTTCTCTCTTTCTTCTGTAATCACCTTCTTCTTCTTTGCTTCTTCCATTTCATGAACAGAGGCTTTCATAGCTTCTTCAAACTCAATGTCTATTGTCATCTGTTCTTTGTCCTCTTGTTCTTTAGAAGATTTGAACACATCAATTATCCTGAATGAGCTACTATACTTCAGATTCTTTAAAGAATCATTCATGTTGAATGTCATTTGGTCATAACATATACTAAATATTTTTTGATGTTCACGTATAGTTTATCAAGAACTGGTGAATAATAGGGACAATTGGCATTCTTTTCTTCATTATCTTTCTTTGTCTCTTAGTCTTCAATTCTAGCTCTCCCACATTCTTAGGTGTGATAGCCTCATATTTCTATATTTTATTTATTTCCATATTATTTAGAGAGTCTTCCACACTTCTCTTACAAAATTCATGGGAAAGTTGTCTCACTCGAATCTCTAGGTTGTGAATAGACGAGGTATGATTTTCCGCTACTTGATTAAATTGCTCTTCTAGTCTTTTCTAGTTCTCTTCCTTATTTGTTAGCTTATCCGTGATTTTGTCTAATTTGGAATCTCATGAATTGTAGTCATCTTGTTGAAATTCAAATAGGCTTTGATGTCCTATGTGAGTACTTGCATTGTTAGACTAATACAAATCCAGGTGGTTCTACTACCTTAGAGTGTACATGTTCCAATAGGGATCGTTACTTCTCCAACCATACTGTGCCTCGTTGTAGTTTGCAAAATTTCCTTGCTCCCTATAATAAACATCCTTTATGATCATTCTTTCCATTTCTTCTTGACATCTAGCTCTTCAGATGTCTCATTCTCACTCTAAAAAGCCTTGATGGGTCTCTACTTTACGCCCTAAATGTCTTCTTCTTCTTCTTTTTTATTAATTATTTAAAACAAAAGATAGTGAAAACACCTTAGACTCAAGAACTAAACTAATCACCTCCCCAGTAACGGTGCTAAAAACTGAATCAAGGTTTTTTGATATGAGTAACTTTTAATATTTAACCTCGATATTCTGTAAGAGTACGGGTCGTTTGCATAATACCTAAGGTGTCGATCCCATGAGGAGAGTTAATCTAATCCTAGAATCTAAGGTCGGAAACTATTAAACATAAATTTAGTAGACAATAAATTTAAACACAAGAACTAAATAAATCAAACAACCAAATCAAATAAGAAATCAATAATTGACAATTAACACTTGACAAAAACATTCAACAAACAATGATTAACAATTTCAGATTAAAATGAATAACAAATAATGGAAATTGATTTATTTGTTAAATGATGATAGCATACCCTAGAATTCAACCTAGTGAATTAACCAAAAGAGAGAAAGGGAACATTATCTATCTTTAATGCTAACCCAACTAATTACGATTTATCGAATTGATAGTTCTATATGATCCTAGAGTCAATTACTCTGTCTTGAGTTATAATTAAACCCTAAAGCATAAATCCTAATTAGATTATGGGAAGTTATAATCTCTTAATTAATAGCCTATCCAAAACCTAATCAATTCTTAAGTTCTCTAATAAACAATTGGAACCTAAACGTGATATCTCTATATAAGATTTACCAACCTAATTTAATATATTAAATTACCTAACTCTCGTTAGCCCAATTTAATTTTTTTTTTCTATTCACCCTCTTAGTTTATTATCAAGATATGAAAAGTAGACTTAAACCACAGTTAATTTAATAAACTTATAAAATAATTATATTTCATTAAATCCAAAATAATATTCCAAAGGTGAGTATAGAACATCAATCAACAATTCAATTCTATCATCAAACTATATATCCCAATTCTACAATCAAATAAAATTGAAATACATAAGAAATAGAACTTGAATGGATAATGGGAAGCTACAGCTTCGGAAGGCTTCTTATTCCAGGAAGCACGTTGAGTCTACGTCATCTTTCTCTTTTCTTTCTCGATCTCTCAAAGTTCTGTCTTTTAGGGTTTCATTGTGGTGGCTGATCAAAAGCCCTCTCTCCCTGTTCTTCTTGTTCTATTTGTGTTTTTTGGTGTTTAGGGTTGAATTATGATTTTTCGGCGTTCGAAAGGTCCAAAAAATCCCTCAAAACATAAAGTTTGGAAGTGGTTGTGCATCTGCCCGAAGTAAGCCTCTACCGTAGCCCCACAGGCCATGATCGTGGCTTACTTCTAAGCTATATGTCACGATTGTGGCATGTTGTGGCCCAACTCTAGTACTTCTGTCATGATCTTGGTTGATTGTGCCATGATCATAGACTGTTGTTTCAGCCCGAATGTCTTCCGAAACTCGTCCATTCTTCGATATTAGCCCTTAAACATTAGCAAACACATCAAGGTTCCTCATAAACGTAATATTTAAGCTCAAAAGCTTTTACTAACCCATAAAACAATGAAAACACAAATAATTAACAAACTAACACAATTCTAACCTAAACACGTACTAAACAATCGAATAACCGACTAAACACATATCAAACTATACCCTAAAATACAATGCATTTCACACCTATCAGTTGACTAACAATTTTGTGCATGATTTTTTTTTATATAATTCAAACTTTACATCATACAATATTTCAATTAGACATAGAACATATAATTAATATATATTTTCTTTAAGTCCAATCATGTTACTTCTCCTCCATCAATAATTAGTTATGTTAATGACATTTAAAAACTATTTTCAAAGTGTTATTCCTCCTTGGATAAAAATTCTTTAATCAATTCTTATTAAAAAGACAAAACATTCTTCTTAATCACTTTAAGGTGAAGAATCCTATATTGATCTCTCAATTACCTTCATGCAATTCATGCTATATTCAATGAATAATGATTGAACTGCCTTTATTAAGAGTAAGAAATAATTAATATCAAAATATAACAATCCTTATATGAGATTTGGAGATATCAAGTTAAAAGATTACTTATACAATCATCACAATGAGAATTTCCATAGACATATAAGCATGTTCTAAATAAAATTCTTATGTTGGATCAGTTTAACGAACTTGTTTTATAATAAGGACTCAATCGTTTGTTTAAGTATCTCCTTAATTTAATATATGAGATTTACTACTTCCTAGTCTTATCATTCCACATCTAATATGATTGCAATTTTAAATTCTAAAGTTTAATATCAGTAATAATAAAACAATTTCAATAAAGTCATAAAATTAAACATAATTGTAATATCACCTTCAAGAAATTGGAGTAAGAATGAACTTCTTTCATTTAATCTTCATAAAATCATGATTACTTTGAATTCTATAATATGATTAACATATAATCATAATAAGTATAAATGTAAATCATACCTTATTATGTATCTTGATCATTTTTCGTGTATTTTCCCTTGAATTAATTTATGAAATTGGCTCATCACAACTACTGTTACATATGTGTCCGACATTTAATTATATTCATATGAGCAAGTTGAGAGAAATCTAGCGTAAAAAGGGTAGGAAATGAGAGTTACCTCTTTTAGAGCCTATACTTATTTATAATAAGGTATGCACCTTTTAGTAATTTAACTCAAATAAATTTATAATTTCAGTTAAACTTTAATTTGATTTGTAATTAGTTTTAATTAAATACCAATTAGGTCCAAATAAGAATTAATATCTCATATTGATCATCATTAAATATATCATATTTAATAATAAAGTTTCTCAAACTTTATAATCAAGTCAAATTTGATTAAATTGCTTTTTTCTCTCGTTAATTGTTAATTGTATATGACTCATTAGGCTCTAAATTTAGTAACAATGTATATAAATTATAACCTTAAATTATATTTATGATTAAATAAATTAAACTCCTTTAGTTTATCATTGATTTCCTAATTAAATAACTTATATCTATAAATCAAAATTGGCCTCTAGCAATACAATATGAGCATCAAAAGATTAGGAATGTCAAAATGGTTTTGACTAACCTATTTTTTTATGAATTTTTTGTATAATTTAATCCTTACATCATACAATTTTTTATCAAAAATAGATCATAAAATTAATATTTATTCTATTAGAGTCTAATCATGTTACTAATTGATTCTATTAATGAGATTTAAAAACTATTTTCAAAGTGTCATTTCACCTTAATCAAGGATTTTTGGAATCAATATTAATTAAGAACAAAAACATTATTCCTAATTAATTTAGAGTGATAAATCCTATATTGATCTCCTAACTACCTCCATATAGTTTATATTATGTCCAATGACTACTGATTAAGCTACCTTTGACAAGGTAAGGACATACGTAGTATAAAGAAAACAATCACCATATGAGATAGTTTAGAGATTTCAAGTTAAAGGATCACTTATAAAATCATCACAATAAGATTTTTCATAGGCATAAGTAATGTTCCAAATGAAATTCTAATATTGGGTTATTTCAGTGAGCTTTTTTTTAATAAGTACTTACTCATTTATTTCAGTATCTCCGTATTTAAGTATATAAGATTGATTACTTCCTTTATAAGAAAGAAAGATAACATGTAGATCTGGTCTCAATAGAATAATAACTAGGAACAATTTAGGGGTAATATATTAATGCAATATGAATATCTTAATTTTATTTGCAATGTCTCATGAACTTTATCTTATACATCAATTAATTAAATGGATATGTATAATAAAAAGAAGGTCTTTAAACAATTATGTTATAAAACTATAATCAACTGATTGACTGTATGGTATAAATAATTCTTTAGTATCATGTCAAATATAATTTTAGCATACATATTTATAGAAACATTCTACAGTAACAATTTTCCCTATAAAATAATTACTACTCTCTAAATAGGACTTTATCTTAACCCGGTCTCACAAAGTTCAATAAGTAGATATTAAACCTATAATTCTCACTTCATCTAACTTTGTGTTCCTTGATTCCATCAAATTAACGAGCCCTAAGCCTTATTACTAAGCCCACTTTTCAATATTACATAAATAATAGAATTCTAATATGGGAAAGCTCTACTAATCCACCTTTAGAATGCATATTTGATAAACACTATTTGTAGAGAAACAAAGACTTCTTCTCCACTTTCTATTATAAACCCAAAATATCTCTTTTTGTACTAATATCTCCACCATTAATGTAACTTAGTATTAAGCTAACCAATGAAATGCAAAACATATCATATCTTTAAATAATGATAGAGCTTTCTTACAACGTTTATTCATTAGATTAAATAATCTTCCCCTTGTTTAATGATTACTTTATCCTAAACTTTGTATAAAATCAAATTAATGCATTATAAATCCCGATTATTTAACACAAGCTCATTTTATAACTACCCTTATATATTGGTCGAAGAAATTTTGAAACAAAAATTTGTATAATTTTATGAATTCAATTGTTATATTACATTTCCTGATTAGAATTAATATAAAATTAATTCTAAATATAAAATTAGTATGTCATTTCATGTGGACATTTATGTTATTAAAGGATAATAGAGAATTGTTAAGCCATATATTAGAATTAATTTTCTTTATTGAAACATGAACTGAAGGATCCCTTATGCATAAATTAAATAGTATAACCACTTTATTATCTTATGAATAAGAGAATGAAAATGCATTATGAAAGAGTTGCAAAAGTTTTTAAATGTCACTTTGAGACTTAATAGTCATATATTGATGCTTTGTTAGCTTTATGATCAATCCATTAAACCATTTTCAATATATAAATAACATGATTTGATGTGAGAAGCATAAAGCTAAATTTAAAGAACTAAAACATAATAACAATAATGCTTCAATAAAATAATAAATCTTTAGCGTAATTGTTATAGTGACTGAAGAAACTCAAGTAAATCATATAATATTGATGTTTAATAAGATAATTCATAAATTTCTTAACTTGTTAACATATTAAACACTTAAAAATGATGTTTGCAACCTAATTTAAAGTAATACTGCAAAAACAATGTGAAAAGTTAAGCTCACTCATATTTTGGATGCTTGTTTAGACAAAACAACTTTTTTTAACTCTTTTTGATGTATTCCTTAACTAATTTGGATTCTTTGTCGCTTTTCTAGATGTTAGTAAAGTTGATATGATCATTATAAATAAGAGTTTGTAATTTGGCTACAAATTAGTGGAGTTAGTTTGTACTTTTGTACTTTTATCACAATAAAAGTATGTGATTTGTAATATGTTTTTAGTTGTTTATTTGGATAAAAGTAAAGATGCATGTGATATAAAAATTGATCTAGATGTGTGTCATACTCTCCTTGTGTATATATGCATATTTATATAATGAAAAAGGAATGGTTTTGAGCAATTTACAAATGTATTGACATAAAATCCTTTTAACTCTCACTAAAACCCCTTCTTTTCCATGACTTCTCCTTTATCCCTCTCAGTAACTTTATTTTCTTTCCTAAGTTTATTCAATTTTCTATTACCTTTATTAGTAAAGAATTTAACAGTGATTTCTCTTGCCTAGCTCCTCCCTTCTTCCTTAAATATTATGGAGAGCTTTGATAGTGTTACTCCTCCTCCATCTTCATCAAATCACTTTACAAATCTTCCTAAATTGTCCACCATATCCATTCTAAGCTCACCAATTCAATCTCCTAGTTTAAGCAAGGCACTTCATTCTACTTGTGCTTAAAAAATTCTTGTAATTCTCCTTGAAATGCTTACTATATCCAAACTGAGCTCCGCAGATCAATCCCCTACATTTGCTCCACTCATAAAACCACATAATTAGAACCAACTTATCATATCCCATACTTTTGCTTCTCCCAAAGCTAAAGATCTTTATAAAACTAAGGATTCTTTAAAAAGGAGGACCTATTCACAAGTGGTAGGGCACTTGTTGCCTATCTTAAAGTTATCAGACACTCTCTAACTTACTAAAGGATAATAGATCATTGTTTATCCACCTTTGGACGTGTTTTAAACAAAACAGTAGGATAGACATCCTCCTTTGTTGGATTTTATAAGTCCCCTTATTAGTGCTATACTCTGATTTTTCCCTCTCAAATCATATTAAAATCGTTCCAAATTAATTCAATCTTGAATGAATTTGTTCATTCTTCATTAAAGAGATAATATAAGGCCTATAAATAACATATAAATCAAATTAACTACCAAATCATATAAAAATTCTCAGATTATAAATTAAATGCTCTCTAAATTATGATAACATGATTTAATTAGAACTTATTGTATGCTTCTCTAATAAGATGATCCATTACTCCATTATGAAAGGTCAAAAGGATCAGTGGAAAAATAATGTCCTATAAGTCATCTTGGTCAATAAAGAGGACTTCTTAATTTTCATATTCACTAAGGAAATCCTTTGCTTTAAAGATTCTTAAACTAGGTCTTTGGAATATCAGAGGAAGCCTATTATCCTGCAATAGTAGAAGCCTAGAATGATCCTTGATAAGAGTAAGTTGAGGGTGATTCCAATTTGGATACATTTTCGTAGCATACCACTCGAGCATAAGAGCATATTAATATTGAGCTACTCATCTAAGTAGAATCAATTATGCAAAGATATATATACAAGTGAAAAAATCTAAGGAACTGCTTGATACTCTTAGGCTGAAGTGGTTGAATAAAGAATTAAGACTCATGGAATCTCTCATTTTAGTTTCCTATTAATAGAAACCTATTAAACCTAATGAAAAATCAATTTAGAGGCCAATAATGAAGCTTTTTACTATAGGGGATTTTAATGAAAAATCCTTTTTCTAGTGATGGAAATAAAGGAATAGTTTGAAATGAGGGTGCACCCTTAGGAAAAAGCAAAGGAAGTATTAGAAGCAGGGAGAAATAACCAAAAGGAGATTCCTAATTATCTCATGCAAATAAACTTAGAAGATGCCATAAGCTTGAGAAGGAATGAAAAGGAAACAAGGTAGGAATTCATGAAATATTTAGATACCTTAAAAGCCATAAAATTGCTTACTTCTTTAAATGAGACCCAAACCATAAAAAAAATATAGCAACACCCAAAAGGAAGTCTGAATAAATGGATAGAATGGTCAAGATTAGCAAATAGGACCACTTGGCTTATCACAAGAAGGAATCAAACCCAAATAAACAAATTAAATCAAGATTATAACTATAATATGATAAACCATAAAGGAATTAGCGACGAAAGCTAAGGATAGAGTTTACAATGGACTCATTTATAAATAATTATGCCCATTACTACTTGGAATGTGAGGGGAATTAATTCTAAAAATAGTAGTGAATGACCTTTTGATTGAAAGAAAATTTATTTCGGTAAGACTCTTGGAAAATAAAAGAAAGAAATCCTAAGCTAGCCTATGGGTATTGAGGAAATATTGGTCTATACTAACCAATCACTAGCATCATGAAAATGGGAGGATTATTACGTTATCTTAAGCCAAGATAAGAGTAATAGTTGTCAAATCTATAGTTCAATAACTGCATATGGAGTTTGAGATACTTAACATCTTTAGAACACTCATTATCCTATATATATATGATGCTAAATTTTCATTTTAGAGTGGTAAACTATGTATAGACTTATGCAAATTAAATGCTGGTATGAATAAACCTTGGTCATGATTAGGTGATTTTATTAGCATCCTTTATTCATTTGAGACAAAAGGAGACAGTAAAGTTCTTAATATGTTCAATGATGGATTTATGGGGTCTATAAGTAAAATTGGAGCATAAACCTTAAGCTTAATAGAGATTTCGTAATATGGAGCAATAGATAATAAGGACCATGGCTTATCATAAAGAAGTTGGGCAAGGAAATGGTGAACGATTCATAGTTTAATCATTTTTAGTATGTAAAGTATATCTTGGTCACCATCTTACTTTAAACCATTCCTTAGTAGAAGTTCATGTGGATTTGTCATCTAGTTTAAATCATTTTCATTTTAAGTTATGTAATTACCTAGTTAATCATGATTATTATAAGGCAACATTTTCTAAAGGAATGAATGTGTACTACAAAGGGTTTAAAGCATATAAATGTGTGAAAAAACTCAGATTCATTATGGAAGAACTTAAGCACTAGAATGAATCCAACCAAAAGCTTATAATGACCAAAGGGATGATTCACTCAAGCAATGAAAGAAGAAATCTCTTTCTAATCACTTGCTAGATCTAGAATGTCACTCATCTATGCTAAAGTAAAGATCTAAAACCATAAGGTTGAAATAAAGTGACAAAAATTTAAGTTATTTTCATAATGTAATATTTATCAAAAAATAAAAATATAATCATCTTCTTGCTTAGCCATAATGGTTCTACCATCTCTACTTAATTTGATCTCAAGGAAGCTATCTTATCTTACTTTAATACAATTATTTTAGCAATAGAAGTGTAACTATGCTTGTAAGTTCTCAAGACATTTATTTCTTCATTAATCAAGGATGAATAAGCTAGGTCCTTAACAGCTCTATTAACTAAAGAAGATTTAAAGTTAGCTCTATAGAATTTGAACCCTAAGAAACAACCTAAATTAGATGGTTTGAATGCCAATTTGTTCCTAAACTCCTGGAACTTGGTAGGAAACTAGGTATTAAACACTATCTTTGAACTCCTTTCCAACTATTGCATACTACGGGAAATAAATAACAATCAAATTTGTTTGATTATAGAGAAATCTAATCTTACTAGTGTACATGATTTTAGAGCAATTTGATGTTGCAATGTAATTTACAAAATCTTAACCAAAATGTTTTCCTTTAGGTTGAAAAGTTCTCTTAAGAATATCATTAATCCGTATTAAGGGGCATTTATATAAGGTACGAATACAAGAGACAATTTCTTACTAATCCAAGATTTGATTAAAGAAAATCACAAGATTAAAACTATCAAGAGTTATTAAATAAAAATTGATTTTTGCAAAACTTTTAAATTAGTAGCATAGTCTTTCATCCTTAATGTTAGAAAAGAATATGCATAATAACTACCATATTTAAGATCATTACTATCAGGAAAACCACACAATTAGGATAGGGGTTAAAGCAAAGGGATCCCTTATCCCTTTGTAGATGACATTATAATTTTAATTGTAGTTAAAAAAGAGTTTATAATGGTGCTAATGGATTCAATGAGGTAGTTTAGGTCTTTATATAGTCTAAGAATCAATATAGAGAAAAGCTTTATTTATATATTAAGCAACAATCAAATCCAGGCTGAGCATCTGACCAATTTTTTTTAGATTAAAACTTGAAGCTCCCCTATTTGAGTACCTTAGAATGCCAATCACAACCATTAGACTCGCAAATAGGGATTGTCAACCCTTATTTGATGTTTTCTAAATGAGAATAGAATGTTGGAATAATAGAAACTTATTATCTCTATGCTTAACATATATATTTATTAAAGCTCTCATTTTTTTTACTTAAAGCATCATTAAGGCCATCAAATGATCCATTAAAAACATCTTTTAGACTAGACACCCAACTAACCATAAATATTCTAAGGTAAAATGGGGTAAGGTATGTTTTTCTATGGATGAAGGAGGATTGGAGATTAATTATATCAAATTTGTCAATAGAATGCTCCTATTAAAGGGTATTTGGAAAATACTAATGGACAAGGAGTCCCTATAGGTTACATGAATCCACTTATATTAACTACACGGAGATAAAATCTTGTAAATTCTTCTTAGATAGTGTTAAGAATCCCTAAAATTGGGGATAAGACGTAACTGAATATTTGTAGCATCATTGACAATAACAATGAGACCTATTTTTTAGTTTGACAATTGGCACAAGTTTAGCCCTCTATTCAAGCTTCTTTTCTACTAATAACGTAAGACTTGATGCCTAGTTAAGATAAGTTTAAAAAGGTGGTGAAGGGAAGAGAATGGAGCCAAAACCTTAGAGGATTCATTAATATTATAGCTAATGTGCTATACTACATCCCTAACTTAGACAGGGAAGAAAAATTATGTATAAAGGCTTAACTCTATTTAAAATGCTAGCTACCAAATTTAGATGGTTCAGTTCAGTTAAGATAAAGACTACGACCTAAAATTAAATTGCATAAACTAAAGGAATGCATATTGACAATATCTACTATTTATGTAACTTGGATAAGGAATCTCAACATTACTTATTCTTCAGTTGTGAGCTCCCTAGAGTAATTTGAATGAAGGAACTGATCTAGAACAACCTCAACTGTTATAAATTTAACTTGGAAAGTATCATTACATGGTTATGCATGCATACATTTCAATATTAATACTAAGAAGCTATTGAAGATAACATTAAATAATTTTTATATTAGTTATGTAGGGAAAGGAACTACAAAACTTTCCAAAATTCTCAATAAGAGAAGGATAGAGTGATATGGGGACTAAGAAGCTAGATAATGAAGTTGTTGATGGAAAAAGCTCACATACGTCACCTCAATCAAAGATTATCAAAAGCTTGGAATGTGAAAAGAAGAATAAGAATGGAAAGCAATTGACCAACAATTTCTTGAAACAATTCATCTATCTTGCTGACCTATCCTAATGTAACTAATGTAACATTCCATTACTATACTAAGTGTTAGAATCCTAAAATTTGGTCCATGTGAGATCAAAGAGATATTGAGAAAAATTCATTTCGTGCTCATGCATAATACAGCATACACACACAGACGTGAATAGTAGTTTTTGAACATGAAAATAATTATTCATGTACTCATTTAACATTTTTCGGGTATAATTGATATATAAATGTGACTATATTAGGAATTGTGAATTATATGTGTTAAGAATTGAGTTGGAGTGTATAAGTAGTGAATTATAATTTTTTACAAAATTTGGGAATTTTCTGAAATATAAGGGTATTTTTGGACTAGGAAAATTGCCAAGTGGTAGAACAATTGATGAATTGTAGTAGAAATAAGGGTTAAATAGCAACATAAATTTTTTTAAATGACTCTGGGATTTAATAACTTATGTCATTGAAAATTGAGAGACAATTGGAGTAGAAATTGGAGACAAAACGGACTAGTTATTAAAGTGGACCAAATGGAACCATGGGGAGGTGACAAGTGGCAAGTGACATGTGTCACTTGCCTTGCCACATCTCACCCACGATTTTTTTCTTCATCTTGCAAGCCTATCCCTAATTTTTTCTTCATTTTAACTCTTGCTTTCTTCTTCATTTTCGTGGTTTCTTCTTCTCTTCTTCTCCTTCATGATTTTTGACCCACCCAAACCTCCATCAAGTTACATCAAGCTTCCATCTTTCACTTGTTACTCTCACCATATCATCTTCTTCATAGTCACAAGAAAACCCATCCCTACCACTTTAAGAAGATGAGGACTGTGTGATGCTTGGGAGTTAGGGTTAAGAAAGATTTTGAAGAATTAGAAGCTAAATCAAGTAAGTTACGCTTTAAATAACATGGGAAAGGTTAAATGAAACATTTATGATGGTTGTTAGAGGTTAAATGACATATAATGGTGTTTTATGTATGATGAAGGTGGGTGATGAAATGCTTAGGTAAATTTCTTGTTTTGATTATTTATGATGATTAATGATTTACAATTTTTTATAGAGATGTTTGGAGGTTGAATGATCATCTTCATAGAGTTAGGATGAGTGCAGAAAATTAATAATGAATGGGTGAATGTTTATGTTCTGTTTTTGGGTTAATGATCAATTATCGGTCATGATTTGTCTTATGAATGTTTTAGAGTTGAAATGGAGTTGAGAATGAAGAATAAATGAAGTAGAAAGTATTTATTAGGTGTAAAATGTAGGTACTTACAAAAATCTGGAAAAATTGGAAGAGAGAAAGAGAGAGAATTGGAAAAGCTAGCTGTAACAATTTCACTAATCATGCTTCTATGTTTTAGCCATAACTTGTTATGTAGTTATTTAAATGAGATGTTTTTTAATTTCGATTAGATTAGAGACATAAGGATAATTTTTTCATGATGACACATAATTCAAATTCTGTCTTTAAGAGTTTCGAAATTTGACTAGAAATTATGTACTGGGTGCTGGAAGTTGATGATGAATGTATATATATGTATATGTTCTGTTATTAGTGTTCATGATCAATCATGAACTATAAATTGTTTATAGATGATATTGAGTTGAAATGGAGT